>JAFLJL010000938.1:25000-93740 GCA_018398815.1 Conus ventricosus
GTCAGCATCCGTATTACAGGAACCCTTGATATGACGGAAAGTGAACGCATGACTCTGCAGTTCCACTGCCTAACTCCTGAGTCGACGACTGACTGGCCGGATCCGGTCCAAGCACTGGAGAGGATGATGATCGCTCTCCAGTACAAACTTCCGGCCGTACTTCTTCTTGGGCACGCCAGTGCGCGTCCAAATCTGCCTGAGAGATTCAGCAACATAGGGGCATCGATAGTCCTAAGCGGGACAGCCTCTGGGTATCGACTCGCAGATTCTACCACTACCGAAGTGTAGCGGTGACCGCGGTCGGATGGAGGATTAATGGGTCCCACCAGGTCGACCCCAACCTTGCTGAATGGCTCCCCAACCAGTGGCACTGACCCTAGGGGAACACGCTTCAAGCGACCCTTAGGCGTTGTCCGCTGGCAGACATCGCAACTGCGGCAGTACTGCCTAACCTGGGAATTCATCCCCGGCCAGAAGAAGTCTTGTCTCACCCGCTCGAGAGTCCGTTTTGAGCCCATATGACCTGCCATGGGTGAATCGTGGGCCTGCCGGAGAACAGATTCTCTCAAGCTTTGGGGAACAACAAGCTGCTTGGCCACACGATCTGCCTGAGTGAAAACCCTAACGAGGATCCCCTTGTGGAGCTTAAAGCTCACCTTAGCATGTCGGGTAGACTGAGCGGGACGATTCACCAGTCGTCGCAGGCGTTGGACATCCAAGTCCTTGGCCTGAAGACGAGCGATGGAAGCAGGATCGGCCTTTGCAAGAACCTCGTCAGAGATCGGCTGTAGAACAGGGCGCAATTCCTGTTCCTGCTTCTTAGCTTTGGCGCGTGTGGTGACTCCCACACACGCCTGTACGGCCAGATCCGTAGACACGGACTGACTGCGTCCGTCTGCGAAAGTGATAGTATTCCCTATGATAAGGGAATACAGAGGTCGCTCCACCGCGATGGCCCATACTTTCGCCACAGAAGTAGGGGGTGGAGATAGAAATGAGTACAGAAGGACGGGTGGAGGTAAAACCAGCCTCCAACCCGCACACATCGTAACTGGCGCCCCGCCGGGCCTTAGGGAAACTAAATCCTTATCCACAAAGAGTGTTGATGCTCCGAATCCCTGATGGTGTCGACCAAGGATAAATCAACCACAGAGAGAAACACTGGGCACTCTGAATCACCCGAAGCTGGGATGGAACCCACGTTAGCCGAGGCACGAGGACGTTGGAAAGGACCAGCCCCACGACTACCAGCGGCTTTAGGACAATCTTTCCTAATGTGGCCAGGGCGACCACAAAGAAAACACAGTCGGGGCGCTGAAATCCCCGATGAACTGCCTGCCTTGTTCACCCCACTAGCAGTTGTCGGCACCTTATTGCTATTAAATCCTGTGGAGGGCTTCCTCTCCGTATCTGGGCGATGCCCATAAGCCCTGCGAGCTTCAGCAAACACCTCAGCGGTGTGAATCGCAGCCGCGAAATCCTGAGGTGCTGTCTCGCCTATCCGGATCCTCAACTCTGGGGACACAGTGTTGGTGAGCTGTTCAATGAGGATCAGATCCTCCAGCTCCAACTTAGCTAACTGACGCCAGTACCCTAGCGTTTTGCGCAGCCTATCACCAAACTGCACGAAGGTCTCGTCATTATTCTTCTTCATGGACCTGAACTTCCTCCTGTACGTCTCTGGGTAAGGTGGAAACGCTTACGCAGAGCCAACTGCATGTCTGCATAAGACGCACCTTCATTTAGAGTGAGCACACACTCCCTTGCAGCACCAGATAATCCAGAAAAAAGGTGCATAGCCTTTTGCTCCTCAGACAATTGGTATGAACAAGCAACCTTGTCGAAATGCTCTAAGAACATATCAATGTCCTCACTAGGTCTGAACTCTGGAAGCTTAACTTGGGCCTCTAACTCTATCACCTGCCTGGTGATTAACCCCCTGGTTTACAGAAGCGGGAGGCCGCGAAAGAAGTTGTCCCATCTCCTCCCTACGCAGAGCCTCCATCCTGTCTAGTTCTTCCCTACGGAGGGCTTCCTGCCTGTCAGCCTCTTCCCTACGCCGATCCTCCTGTCTGGCAGCCTCCTCCCTACGAAGAATAGCCTCTTCCTTATGCATAATCTCCGTCTGTCAGTCTCCTCTCTGCGCAGAGCAGCCTCCTCTCTGCGCTCTTCCCTACGCAGAGCTTCCTGCCTAGCGGCCTCCTCTCTGCGCAGAATAGCCTCTTCCCTATGCAGAATTTCCTGTCTGTCAGTCTCCTCTCTGCGCAGAGCCTCCATCCTGTCTAGCTCTTCCCTACGGAGCCTTGCCTCTTCCCTACGCAGGCTTCCTGCCTAGCAGCCTCTTCACTACGCTGCCGCTCCAGAAACATAAGGACAGAGGTGATATCCTGAGCGGGGTTCACCACTCCCGACACGGGAGGATGACCCGTCTGACCCGTCCCTTGGGTCTCGACTTTCCCATAAGGAAAGTCTTCTGGGGCATGCCCTTACGAGGGGAAGCCTGGAGAGGAGAAGGTTTCGGTCTCTGCGACCCAACAGAAGCCCACAGTTGCTTCGCTATGCTCTGACGCTTCCGAGCGGAAGTGCCAGTCGGGGTCTCGACAGGAAGACCCCCCAGCGAAGAGGTAGTAAAAGTACCCACTGGACTACCTGCTACAGCACCGGAATAAGTAGAAGTTACCGTAGTCGAAGTACTGGTACTAATAGTAGGGACTACAGTAACATCTTGAATACCCTTCTTCTTCGACGCACGCGTCGCCATACCACCAGCGCCGGACGTCGCCATGACAACAATATCCTACGGTTTTCCAAATACAGGGGAAAGACAATTCCACTAAAAAAAAAAACAAATATTTTAGGGGTGTGTGTATATGTGTGTATGTGTGTGTGTGCGTGTGTGGGGACAAGTTCCGGCTGTTCCCACTCTGGCAACACCGCGCTCTACAGTACGAGCAACAGTGCGGTGGGCTCACCGAAAAAAAAAAAAAAAAAACTATGTCCGGCTGCCCCCACTCTGGCAACACCGCGCTCTACAGCACGAGCAACAGTGCGGTGGGGCTGGCCGAAAAAAAAAAAAAACAAAAACCTAGCAGACGGAATCCGGAGAGAGGAAAAAAAAAACACTAGCGTCCAATACAACCCCCTGTACTCAACAACCCGGTAGAGAAAAAAAAAAACAAAACAAGAACTGGCTAAATACAAAACAGGAATGGAAGACTGAGCGGCAACACAAAGGCAAGACTTACGGCCGTACCTGCGTGAGGTACCCGGCGGAAGGAGGTCTGGACGCGGTCGACTCCCCCTGGTCTCACCTCGACCCCCGAGTCACGCCGGATGTTCCCTCAGGCCACCAAAAGACTCCCTTCACTCTAGAGTCACCCAGCCAACCACCCACGAACAAACACGACAAACTGACTAAACATATACAAAACAGACAAAACTAAACAGGTACTCTGCGAAACGAGAGAGAGACAGCCAGAGCCCTTCACATCCCGGACGAGCCCCCACAATTGTCACGACCGACCCCTGGAGGTCTGCCCTGACAGGATCGGTCTAGGTGGGAGTGAAGGGAGTGACTGACCTCACACGCTCCGCAAGAGACCACACAACAAAGATTACGATACAACACCCCATTTATTCACACCAGCAAAATAAACATTCCAACACACGCACCATGCACGATCACAATAAAGCACTCCAATGCACACAACTTGCACAATCACGATCAAGCACTCCAATGCACACAACATGCACAATCACGATCAAGCACTCCAACGCACACAACATGCACAATCACAATCAAGCACTCCAACGCACACAACTTGCACAATCATAAATAAATATTTCGCATACGACGTACACAATCACAATTACAGCATTCCAGCACATATGACATATACACAATTATAAAGAAATATTTCCAGTATCGATCCTTTCTCACAAGAGAACAGGGAAATGTCTGTTCTGGGCCACTTTCACCATCAACCAGTTTTTTGGGCGAAAGTGCCCTAGAATCAGCATATACTGTTATCTAACAAGCAAGACTTCAATAACCAAAAATAACGATTATCTACAAACAAACCATACTGTGTACGGTTGTCCGTTTTCATACTAATTTACTAAAGTTTTCATAGAGTAGCGTAGAGGAAAGTAGCCAGGACTGAACACATTCCCATAGAGTAACGCAGGGAAAAGCAGTTGTGGCTGAACGCGCCCATATACACGGTGGGTGCACCAGGCTATCCGATTACTTCGCGGTATGTTAATTACAGCGTGGGGACCCTGACAAAGTTAAGTGCCCTCAGAACAGACAGACAGACAGACAGACAGACAGAGAAGAGAGACAGACAGACAGAGAGGCGGGCACACACACACACACACTAACACGAACACACTAACACACACAGACACTTTCTCTCTCTCTTTCTCTCTCCCTCTCTCTCTCTCTCTCACTCTCTCACACACACACACACTACAAACACACACACACACACACACACACCCACGCAAACTAACACGGACACCTGCACACACAGAGAAACACACACACTCACACACAGGCCAAAAAATCAATACTGCCGCACCTCCTCCACCCCTCTTCCCCCCTCCTCTCTCACCCCTTACTTCCTGCCTAGCATTACATCAGCTTCCTAGAACGTTCCACGCTAACACTCCCGCTCGGCGGCGCTGTTTTAGCTAGCCAATCAGCGAGCTAAGCGTAGCCGTCTGGCCGCTCACGCCCACATTCTTCCACTGACTGCTGTGCAAGCGCGTTGTGGTTACTGTGCTGTGATTTACATTCGACAGGCGGGCTGGGCGGAGAGAACTTGTGTGTGTGTTAAAAACATGGCGAGTCAAGGAAGTGGTGTTTCAATGCCTTCTACTAGTCTAGTGCTGGAAGTGACACTAATATTACTCAAGAAATGGATGAAACCATGGTGGAAAGCATAAATCAGCTACAACTTTCCAACAAGCTCAAAATCTCCCATTACCGCCGCCAACACCAACGGAATTGTGGACTGAAGAAGAAATGTTTATTTGCAAGAGAATCAAGACTACTTTAAAAAAAATGACAGAAATAATTGAAAAGATTAAAAGGGAAGGACCCCAGGATTTGCCGCAGAAGCCTAAAAGAAAGCTTGAGCAATTGTTAAAAGAAAAGAAAGGAGACAAAAAGTGGAACAGATCTTTCAACGCCGCAGAATTACATGCTTATCTATGGCAAATCAGGCTGACGTTCAATCGGCTATTTCTAGAGAAGCTTTTACTGATCAGATATTTTTCCGAAACAGTAAATGAAGCCGAAATTGTAGAAAGACTACAAAGAGGGATGAGAAATTTGAGGAGGCAGATGCACAGTCCTTGTTAATTTACATTCAGTTTGGTTACTTCTTGAATTTGTGTAAACAATGGCAGGAAATGAAAGGAAAAGAAGGGAGAACAAAGGAAACTTGGGCTGTTTGGTTGAAAGCAAAAACATGGGTATTCTGATGTACACGTACGAAAAGTACGTGCTGTTTCAAGTGGTCTTTTTTGGATATCCAGGTTTTATGCTGTAGGCCTTCCCTTTCGTTTCTTTTTAGCAAGCTGAATGAAATTAAAACTATGCTGCAAGTGCCGGAATTTGCACCAGTACTGGAAACAAGATCCACACATAACAATGACAAGCGAGCTCCAGCAATCCCCGTAATCGTTAACAGCGGAAGGCAAGACCTTAGTACATCTACCAGTATGAGAGGAGTAGTGGGTGGCCGGCACTATCTTCATATAAATGCTCCAAATAACAATGACGGATGTACTACTACTGGCGATTAGAGCCGCCATAAAGCTTGGCCACAGCAGTAATTGCTGTAACTCTGCCAACGCCAGTTGCAAGCCTGGTTGAGAAACGAGGAGCACAGCAAACTAGGCTAAGTGATCATATGTGGTTGGGCGTCATGCTTCGTCGTTCACGCGCGTGAACGGTGACCTACTTGCTGGACTCCTGCCCCACAAAGCCCCGGACAGTTTTCTAAAAATATTCTTACCTCACCTGCTTTGACGTCATGCTTCGTCGTTCACGCGCGTGAACGGTGGCCTACTTGCTTGGCTGCCTTTTTAGGCGGGTGTACTTTATACAATTGTCTTGTTTATTTAATCAGGCTTTTGTTAAATGCACTTGGCGGCTGCTTTGAACTTGCAACAAAAGAGCCAATTGCATTACAAAAACGCAAGCACTGTCTTGCACCAAGTGGTGTTACACATGACAAATAATAAAGCTCTGTGTACACCAACACACACTCCCACCCCCAAGTCACCCCAAGTTCTTAATTAAGTTTTTAATTAAGTCACCCCAAGTTCTTAATAAGTTCTTGATTAAGTTACTTCAAGTTCTAATAAGTTCTTGATTAAGTTCTTGATTAAGTTCTTGATTAAGTCACCTCAAGATCATAACTAAGTCATCCTCTAAGTACAACCAAGTTCTTATAATTATCAAAAAAATACAATCTATGTTTTTATCTTAAATAGTAAATGTCTAAGATAGTACACACACGCCTCAAAAAACGCGTCATCGTGAGGATGTCTTGCTCAGCGTTCTCTGCATAGATCTTAATGAAGGTCTTACACCTAAGCAACCGCATTGATTACAATTCGGTCTATGGAAATGCCTTTTATAGACTCCATGTCTTTATTTATTGACTTTATCATTTTATAATACGCCATGATCTATTTTTATTAAAAATTTAAAATTAAGTTCTTAAAATATATTCCATTATAAATGGATCAAAATGATGCTTTGTTTATTGGCGGTTTTGGCGTGCAGTTGTCTTTTTCTGCATTTAGCGGTTCAGGTTGTTTTAACTTTTTTTCTTTCTGTTGCCATTGTGTATATATTTTATAGCCGTAATAACTGCCCCAACAGCAGCAATGGCGCCAAAAATGGCAACAGTTTTAAGTTCAATATTCCATGAAGACTTTGGGGCCTTGTATCACATGGAGTTTTTATAGCTGGCATTGAATCAACTTGTTCTGGCGTTGGCGGTGTTATGTTTTCATGATGAGTCATATTCTGTAAACATTATTTTTTTTTTGTCTGTTCCACTCTGCTAATTTTTTTTCCTGCTTCAACACGCCCAGGATTTTTAATGGCCTCACCTGATTCAGCGTTTTCTGCTGATTTTCTGGCTTGGTTACTTTCTCCACCTGATTCAGTGTTTTCTGGTTCTGCTGATTTTCCAGATCGTTCATTTTGAAGGGAAACAAAATCTATATGATTAAAAGTTATTAATCCCATGATTACTGGCGATAACAATGTTCCAAATCTATAGTATAAATCACACCCTAGAGACTCTAATGACTTTGTTAAAACTGGATCTTGCGTTAAATCATACGTAAGATCTTGTTCAGAATCAATGGGAGCAAATCTACTGACTAGTTTAGTGTACAAACTAAGAACCGTTTTGCCCCACACTTTTCACCATTCTAGACCTAGCTGCGCTTCATACCTGTTTGATACTTTATAATGTCTTGCGGCGACATCTGTTGAATCTGTTCTATGCTGAATTCAGTTCCGAGGAACTGTTTTGTTTTCCCACATGCTGCCAAAGAATACAGCCTCTCCTTTTTGGGCATAATAGCTTGATTAATCAACTTGGTCATTCATAAGTTCAGGAAGGTTTAGGCTGCCTTGTAGCTGTAGGAGATCATCACTGTTCATGTTTTTTAATCATTATAATTATTTTTATTTTATAAAAATGGGCACTGAAAAAACTGTTGCTAACCTTGTATACCATTCTGCTGTTATTGGAGGACTAAGTGTAGGATACTCAATGCTTGGTAAAAGCCTGTTAAGAATTAAACCAGCAGATCTTGGCAAACTAGACTTTGAGGATTCAGCAAGCTGATTGCTATCATTGCAGCTTCGGTTGCCACGAAAGATTTTCTAGTTAAGCAAGGAATAATTCCAGACAAATATAAATATGTAGAAAAAAATACATTTATAAAAAATGGCTTTCACTCGCAATAATGATAGGCGGCGCTGTGTGGTGAATGCGCTTGCTTTTAGCGGCAGTAATTTTGCATTTAGTAAACTGGGGAATGATGGCGAGAGAAAAAGACATAACAAAGCTATGGAGGAACTAGCAGCTGCACAAGACGCCTATGAAAGGCAGAGACTTGAGCAGTTAGATTTTATTAATGACACACTGAAAAGACAGGGCAATGCGCTTACATATTTAAAGATGTTGATCAAGCAATAAAACAATATTATCTAGTAACAGGCAAACCGATCGAGACATTGCCCCACCAAAATTCAGTGACTTTTATCAACCATCAGAAAAACAAAAGATGCAAGAAATCGGGTTATTGTCGTTGGTATGACCGTTGTGTATTTTGTTGCACATAATATTGGCTGAATAAAAAATGAACAAAATCTATTATTCGCCCAAAGGATATTGGAAGGGTATCACAGCAATACAAAGCTAAGCCAAGCGGCAGGAGTCAGTGAACAAACAGCAAAGGAATGGTTATCTAAACAAGGAATTTGGGAAATTTATTTACCTGCACCTAGACGAATACAGAGACCACACTTGTTAATACAACTCCAAACGACACCCATCAAATGGATCTTCTATATTTACCCTCTGATAGGATTAGACGAAAAAGATTTAAGTACGCACTCACAGTCATTGACATGGCCTCAAGATACAAAGATGCGGAGCATTAACACAAAGAGCGCTTCTGCTGTTGCTGTTGCTATACAACTGATATACCAACGAGGGCCACTAACTTATCCTCGCATGATTCAAGTCGATGATGGAAAAGAATTTAAAGGCCAAGTGAATCAATTATTGTTAAAACACAGAGTTACCATTAAAAGAGGCATTCCGGGAGTTCACAGATCACAGGCTTTAGTTGAAAACTTTAACAAACAGTTAGCTGAAAGACTTTTCTCCTACCAGTATCACAGAGAGCTGATTGACAATTCTCGCAACACAGAATGGGTTAGAAGACTGCCCTCAGTTTTGCGCGCAATGAATAATGAAGAATTAAAGGCCTAAACCAGTACAAGCAATCAAAAGAAAAAATAAATGTTGTTGAAGGAGAGACTTCATCCGGCAAACTATTACCGTTTGGGTTAAAAGTAAGGTACCTTTATTTACCGGGGGAAGCAGAAGGGGACACTCGCATCAGGGCAACAGATCCAGTTTGGAGTGTTGATCCATATGAAATAAAAAGAATTGTAAAAATGAATCCGCCCGTGTATTATTTACGAGAAACTGACACAACAAAACAACCAGCTCCTCAAAGATCTTTTGTGAAAGAAGAACGCAGAAATTCCGCCAGACACAGTTCCGCTTTAATTAATTTACGGTCTCTCCAGTGCCCAATTGCATATGAAAACTCTGGATTAACAAACACCCGTTTTGTGTTTGTTCTATCTAATGACTTCTTGTTACAACTGTTGTGTTGATTTCATGTAGATTAGATCGCAGTTTTACGTTGTCATGATGAAAAGTCTTATTGCTAAACAATGCTTCTTTGTAGTTGTCATGTGATATGTTGACTGCACAACGCTGCGAGATATTCCCTTTGCTTTCTTAATGATTTTCTCCTGGCTCGAAATACTGTACATTTTTGACCTTAACCCCACATACTCCCTGATCACCTTTCCAGATAATTCATCCTTCATCTTTCCTAAAACCTTCTTGTTAGTAATTGAATGTAAAGGCGAATCTTTAGGATAATCGGACGTGTCATACCATCCGCTCGCTCCTTTAGCTACTTCTAATTCCATGTCTTTATAGATGTCTTCAGTAGGGATATCTATAACAAAACTGTCTGTATCTGTGTAAAGTACTCTGGACTCTGGATACGAGGGTTTAAAGTAGTCATAAAGAAACTCTAACATTAAAAGCTTTGATAATTCTAAAACAGTAAACCCAATAAATACAGGTTTGTCTAATTTGACTTTCTTTTTTTTCATCATTATGCCAAAAAGCTGATCATGAAATCTTCTAAAGTCCTGATAATTAGGTTTTGAAGTTAGCTTAATTGCTTCGTTCTCTTTGGTGACCAATCTGACATCTTTGCGCTTGTGCGGATTCTCCATAGTCTTTCCAAAACAGCTGTTGTTCATCAGCTTGAAAAAGTCTTTTTCTGAAGCATCTGTGGATTTAGTTCTGAGATCAGTGTTCTTCATGATGTATGGTTCATGAACTGTTCTTTGGTCAAAAGCAATTATGCGATGAACAGCTGTCAACTTCAAACCATGCCTTAAATAAAATTGTAGAAGCCTGTTTAAAGACAGACATAATTTTTTTTGCCTCGAAGATTAGGCACAAGTTTAGGTGGTTCTCTTGGATCCATCTTTAGACTTTCTGCTGCTAATGGGTAGTCATTATGCAGGTCATGGAGTTCATGAGGATATTCTAAGTCAACTTCTAGAATGAAACCGCGCTGTTGATCAGGCGTTAAAATGCTCAACCACTTTAATGCCTTTTGAATATTATTTGGATCACCGCCTGTACATTTTAAAGTTGCGTAACGGAAGTGATTGCGCCATTGCCCAACCATACAGATTGTTTGCATCTAAATACATAAGATAGTTAGACCTTTTACTTGGATCATAGTCGTCCAAGTATTTGTTGTTTGCTTTACAGTAATGATGCGACGCCATACTAATTCCTCCACGCAATCCGTTTTCAATCATCTGAATCATTGGTAAATCTGAAAAATAAATCAATTTGTACTCCAGTAAACTTTAAGAAAGCATCCAACTCATCCCGGCGCAGAAATGTAATGCGCAGGATCCAGGCTATAATGTTTCATGCAGGTCTTTCTATAATTTTCAAAAATATCCGCCAACAAACAGACATCACCCATCAAGTAGGAGTCATGATAGTCTCCCATTGTTTTACAATCTAACTTCTGCCACGCATCTGAGCATGTTGGTAATCAGAATCGCTGATGTCCTTTCCTCTAAGACTAGAAAGAACGCGCCTTTAGGAGGAAGCGTCTCTTCGTCAAACCTTTCCCAACTGTTCATGTACTCATAAGGGTAAACACCCTTTCTAACAAGCGTTGAGTCAAAATATTCTTCCGTTATTGGGCAGGACTTTAAGGACATAGCTAGTGCCTCTAATGATCCCATCATGTGTTGCATAGAGTCATAAAAAGACATGTTATTTAGATTAAAGCACATGTACTTTTCTGATGACTGTGCAATGCATGCTCCCCTGAAGGCGTTGGTTACTGCTTGCATTATAAGATGAGAGTCGTAACCTCGCAAGTTATGAAAGAAGATGGGCAGCTTCCATGTCTTTGGTTCAAACTTTAGTTGAAGATTGCATTTGTTATGCGCTGCTCCTCTGAACTTTCCACTAATGTGATCATGGTCTCTTACTGTGGGGTTTACACTCTTGGGCGTTAGCTCTAAACCGCAAATCCAACAATGCGTGGCTGAGTCATACTGTTGTTGGTCTTCAGGCGCCATTATGATTTCAGATAAATTCAGATTATTAGAACAGTCATTGCGCACTTGCTGCATGCGTTTTTAAGAATGTTTCTGCAGCATCTGGTCCTCTATATAATTCTGGTTCTGAATAAACGCCATCCGACCTAACAATAATGAAGGCAAATGAACAAATCTGATGATTACTCATTAAGACTGTTTTTCGAAGTTTTTGTGGTGCTGGCCCTTCATAAGGAACAATAAGCGACTCGAAGTCTGCGTAAACTACGTATGGACTTGTTTGCAGCCGTTTCCAGTTCTTAAAACTAACTTTAGATCCTGGCGGGGGCGTAGTTAGTTCTGTCTTACAGTCTACAGAACTTTTACAATGTTTTATATGTTCACTCGCGGCTTGCACAGATGGAATTTCTTGTTAAACATTTTCTGCAGAATTCTTGTATGTTAGTGTTTTTTGAAGTATGCGCCAATAATCTGCTCATTGTGCGTATCAATGTGTAATGGGGCAGCCCTGCTGGCGAAAACATTAGGAGTAAGTCCACATGACTTTTGGCTGGTTCGCCTATTGTTGGACTGTTCTTGGACACTTTAATTGGAGCCAAATTTGTTTCCTCATCCCATGTGTATACATTAACAGTTATTGGGTTGTTTTGTTCTTCAAACTGATCAATTTGGTCTACACTAACAGGAAAGGATATTCCATTGAAGTTAAGATCTTTGGCGTATTGCCGATAGTTAGTCACTCTCTCTGCGTGTTCGCGAACATGATGCAGCCTTGCAAGAACGCACCACATGAAACATTTGTTGTCTGAATTTTTTATGTTTACAACTGCTCTCTTTAAAGCCAACTCCCGAGGTAGTGGAATGTAAGCCCTGCCTACAATCGGCGCATACTTAGCCTGTTTTAATCTAATCTCTAGGACTTCGCCCTCTGACCAGCCAGAGCCTCTCATTTTAGCTTCTTCAGCGGCCACATCAAACTGTGTAAGCAGTTGGTCTGCCCAACCAGGTGTTATGTCGTTATGAGAAAGAATAGTCTGCTGTTTTAGTTGAGACCCAGACTTCTAGGTTTTCTTCATTTATTGTTACATAGTCGATTAAAACAGCTAACATTACTTTAACTGGCGGGTCTATTGTTAGTTTGCCTGGAACTTGAGAAATAGCATGAACAAACACTTGCCTGTACGTTTGTTGGGTCAATAACTTCTAAATCAATATCATTCAGTGCTCTTGATAAACGCTCTCTCTCGAGCATTCCTTCAAACAATTCGTTTTGTCCTTCATATATCTTAGCCATGCTGTCTTTCTTTTCTAAGCCAAAATATTTATTAAATTAAAAAAAAAATACTTAATCGAACCAATATCAACGGTCTTTTTGTGCTTGGACTCATAAACTAAAGTATAAAACCTTTTGGTGTTGTTAATGTGAGCTGTTTAGAACAGAGTTTAATGTCTCGTTTACTTTTTTTAAGCATTCCTTTTTTATCTGCTCGGGGTCTGGCTGTTGAGAAAAACTTGCCCTCGCCTTTCTTTGAAGATCAAACTTTTGTCTTTTGTAGTCATCAAAATCGGCCTGTAAACGATTAAATTCTTCATCCGTGATGTTTGAGTCAACTAGCGCTTTATTTATTGTCAGTTTAAACGAGCTAAGTTTAGCTGTTATTAGTTGAACCATAGTTGTGTGCTTTTGGAGTTTAGTTTTTATTTTTTTGCTGGCGGCACCTACAGCTAATGAACACAAGCCAAGAGCTAAGACAAACCTCCTAGAGGTAAAGCTGCGGGTGCGCCTATGCCGTTGCTAAGAGACCTACACTCGTTCCTGCTGATAGAGCACTTATAGTCGATGCTCCAGTATTAACATATGTAACAGCATTAAAGGCAGCAGAATACCTTCGTTTAGTTTTGCTGTATTTTGAAAGGTCCTGCTCTAGTTTTTGTTGCATTTGTGTAATGTTTGTTAATCTGAAGGTTTTTACTTCGGGGGTTTCTATAACAGCAGAATTGCCTGCTATCTCTTCTCTTGGCATCTCCGGTGTTGTAGGCACATTTGGATAACCTGAACAGACATGCTTTTTATAAAATGAAAAATAATTTAGTATAATACATATTTTAATCTGTTTTCTCGAATATTCAGCTGCGCATCATATAATAAAAACAAATGTACATTAAGCGGTTTTCGGCTTCTTCTTCTTTATCAATTTGAATGTTTATTACGTCTCTCACGTTTCTCCCGCTTCATACAACTCATTATCCTCTGTTGACCTTAGGTCAATCCATAAACCGTATTTTGATGTTAAATAATCATCAAGCCTAACACTGTAAAGATGTAAATCTTTAGAACTAGGTCTGCTGTTGGATTTCTACCCCTCCCACCCCCAAACAATTTTCTTATTTCGTCAAAATGATGATAAGGTCTAAGCCCGCTAGCGTAGATTTGGTTAGGACTACCGTCAATTGTACATTGAACTTTCGTTATTTTAGGATTAAAAAACTTTTCACTTGCTCTTTTAAACGGTTCTTCATCTTCACACAGCAATAAAATACCTTTAAGCGATATTGCTGTGGTGCTAAAACTAAAATTCCTATAGTGTCTGCCCTGCTTCTGGGAGATGTTGTATGATGAATCACTCTTTCGTATATATTGCTAATTTTGACTGATATTGTTGCTCAATCTGCCTTGCTAAATTAGGGTTGCTAACAACGTCAAACTCTAACGAGATGTCAGAATGCTGTACTTTGCTTCAGTGTCTGATGATTTAATAACCCGTTTGTATTCATTAAGAGTTAGTTCATATGACAATCTGTCTTTTAATGCTCCTTGAAAGTATGGGGCATGCGCTTTTAACAACTCAAAATCTAAAGGAATGGAAAACGCGATTTCCAAACGCATAACTTACGGCTAAACCCTTTTTGCTGCTTTTAGCACCTGAGGCGAGTTCGGCGCCTATTCTAAGTTTTAGTGCTTCTTCATTGCCGATTCCTTGAAACGCAAGATCTTCCCTTTCATTCCCAGTTAGCCATAGATCAGAATAGGTTAAAAATATGTCTGCATTGTGTAAAGAAAATATTTCTTGCCCTCAAGTTTTATAGAATTTTCTTAACGATTGCCCGCCCCAGATTCTGTACAACTGTCCTGTTTGGGTCTGTTGTTGAATCGAGCGCTTTTTGAAAGTAAGACGCGCAGAGCCTGCACAATCACTTTATCCGCTCCTAGGTCTGGAAATTTGACAGTAAGAATTTGATCTGCATCAATAGTAGATGGATTATTTGGAACAGTAATATTCCGCTTATTTCCCTTCACGCCAAAGGGCTCTTTCAGTTTTCTATGCGGGTCAAGAATCGAGCCATGTACTTGTTGTGGCATTTTTATGAAGCAAAATAAAAAGTTAATTATTTAAAAACATGGCAGGAATTGTAGATGAAGAAGATTATGATGTTTTTGATCGTGGAGACGACATGAGTGAAATGATCCTTTGACACGGCATCGCTCAATTCTCTCAATGCAGCGTGAATTAACAGAAAGTGCGGTCGGAGCATTTTACAAAAGTTTAGGTCAAGAACCTCCCGAATTTATAGACCCAAATGATTTTGAATTAGAAGATGGCCATTTGTTTGTGAGGGCGATCAAGGGCAACTTGTTCGGCTTACAACTAAACCAGACCCATCAAAGTTTTTAGCCAAGAGTACAATTATACAAAGACTCAGTGTGAAAGATCAAATCGCCTTGGCATTTCTAAACCAAAATTAGATAAGGATGCAGTTGCTAAACTTCAAAACACACTACAAGAACTCCCAACAGCTAACCAAATACAAAACATGGAACTTAAAGAATTAAATCAATCGGCAGATGAAATAATAAATGCAATAGAAGCAGAAACCAGTTTTTCAGAAGAAACAGCTTTAAAGACTATACACGATCCCCGCTACCCATGCGAGAAATAACGGCCCTTGATCATGCTTTGAGAAGGATCAGAGGCGAATTAACAAACAATTTAGCAAAAACTAGGTGAACTAGATGAGCATATAAAAAGAGAAAAAGAAAAACTCGTTGAGGCTGATTTACGCCAACTTAGGGCATGATATTAAAGAAGAATAACCCAAAGACTAAAGATCTTGAGCAAGAAAAATCAGCAAGACTAGAAGTGCTGACTACTAACCGAGACCCCAAATTTCGAACTCAAGTGAATAGAATAAGAGAAACTATCGAAAAAATTTATATGAAGACACAACGCTAGCAGAACGAATAAGAACATTGTTTAGAGAGCAAGGAGTCACATTAGCAAGCGTTATAACTGCCTTAGGATTTGCAATAAGTACACTGGTGTGGCTATTACAGGCGGCGGTGGAGGGCAAAGTTCAGTGCCCCGCCGCCATCGCCTCCACCTGATAAATCATGGGTAAAAAAACAGCTTGATCATCTTGCGAGTTTATTAAAAAAAATTAGCTGGTAAAACCATAGACGCTTTACCAGGAATATTGGGGAGTATCGTTAGCTGGCTTTTGTCTACTGCAAGCAAAGTAGTTGGCTTTATGGCCCAGCACTTATGGACATTAGTTCTCTTAATAGTTGGGTTAATATTTAGTAAGATAAAGACCAAGTAATCCTATGCCAGTTAATCCAAGAACAAGCGCTGTCTTTTCATATTCATGGTCATCGCGAACAGAGTCCGCGAGCTTTGCTGAGTCTTCAATGACTTTGGGGGTTTGGACTTCGGGAATTAGATGACTTATTCTTGGGTGTTCTTTTATTGTTTGTAATATTACTGGCCCAGAATTTATGTCGTTTTTCCCAACCTTCTGTTCATTGCCTGCTATAAGAATTTCATTATTATAGTTTATTATTATTCCTACCTGGAGTCTAAGGTCAGAAGGTAGCATGTATAAACTAGTGCCAACAGCAAAGTCTACTTTCGATCTTGCGTATTGTAAAACATTTTGGTATCTTTTAATGCTTGAAGGTAAATCAACTGTAGAATTAATGGCGTCCTCTAAATTTGCTAAGTATTGTTTTTGCGCGTCAAAGCCAGTAGAAGGATCAGTTATGCTCGATCTTGCCTGTGCTTGCGAACCTAGCAAACACCAAACGTAAGTACGAATAGAGTCGTTTATTCGTTCTATTCCCGCTCTAGTTAGACCCTTAGAAGTGTCTAAGATAAATGTTGTCCATGCTGTTTTATGCTCTTGCTCTATGGACCCAAGGTGAAAAGCTGTTGCGCCTGAAGAGAAAGATGTGTAAGGAGGATTCCAGTCAAATTTAAACTTTCTGTGCATGCCCCAAAAATAAGGGGTGCCTAGACCATGATTAAGATCCAACTTTTGTCTAAAGTCCGTCTTGGTGTTAATATTGAATTCGTTACAGATCCTTTCAAAAGCCTTCATGTCTATTATGTTGCTGAATGGATTAAACGGTTTGTCATTTGGTAATGGCGCTCGCAGTTCAGTCAAAATACGTCTAAAGGTGTAATAAAAATGAAATCTGTACACTGACCTCACCAAAGGATCAGGATGATTTAAGTGATCAGCATACGACACTCCACACCCAGTTGATGCACAAAACACAGCAAAGTTTAACTGGTTCTGATAAAACTGCATCGGATGACTAAACCACGCTTTCGCGATGTAGTCTTTTTTAATAGGGGGTTAAGATATCTGCTTAATGGAGTACTCACCTTTTTATGAAAAGCGACAGTCTGGGTCACAGCAATGTCAAGAGTATCAGTTGCTATATTTTTAAGATTGTAGTGCGGCCCAACAGAATATTTTGCATCAGTATATTTGAATGCACTCATTTTTAATTTGTTTTAAAAAATGTTTGTAACAATAACAACCCAAGACCGCCCTTCGTTTTTAGAACATGCTGTTAAGAACGATTGCGGAACCAAATGGTCGCACTCCATGAAATATTCTACAAAGTCGTATGGTTTAATATAACTGAATCCAAGAAAAATAATAAGATTACAAAATATGAAAGGAGAACAAACGACGTTAAACAGTTAACAATACCTGATGGTTATTACGGTTTTGCTCACTAAAAGAAGCAATGAGTAACTTAGACATTACTCTTAAACTTAACAATGCAAATCTAAAAACAATATTAACATTCAAACCTGAAGAAGCAAAATACGATTTTGATAGAGAGCTAGCTAAAATGCTAGGCTTTACAACTAGCAATTTACCCACTCATAGTTTTAGTGTTTCGCCAGATGAAACTACGTTTGAGGGGGAAAATCCGCTCGATCTTGCAGTACATTCATTACTCTATGTTCATTTGGATGAGCTAAGCACTGATGAAAACTTATATGATGGAAGACCCTCAACTGTTTTAAGAGCTCTTCCGTCAGGGAAAGCTGCATATTGCGATTATGAAATTATACAATTCCCTAATTTACAGTTTTAAAAGATTAGTTTGTGGGAGGGTTGGTTCATTTAATATAAAAATCAAAGACAAAGCAGGAAAAGTTGTGAAATGTGATAACCTGCACATTGTTTTGGAAATAAAATAATAAGTTGTTCTAAAAATGTCGCGTGGGCCAGAAGAACCAGGAGTTACATTAGCGCCTGTAAGGTGTATAACTTTAGAATTAAAAGACCTTGCAGACGTTGCGGACTTTGAACAGAACGGTGAGATAAGCGCTTTGTATGGTTTTGAGTACACTAAAGATGGTGATTATAAACGCAAAGAGGTTGGCGACACCAAAAAGTTTCCTAAACTAGAACAGCTGCGCAATCTAGAAGCAAATAATGTTGGCCAGTATGAATATAAAATAGTTCGAAAGCCTGACCTCAAATGGCACTTAGAACCATATTTAGAATGGGACATAAAATTTGAATTCATAAGCCCATTTACATTTTTTGGCCGTCAAAAAAGTTTCAGAAAAGCATTCAACTCTGGCCCTTTACATGTAAGTCTTATGCCGGACGACAATAGCCGAAAAGAAATTGAAATAACGCCGTATGGGAAAAAACAGTACATCCTACACAGAAAAGAAACAGTTGTAAAAAAAGCTTCTACAAAATTACAGTTCTTTCCAAGCCGAAAATTAGGAGACACATTCACAATGATATTTGAAATTTCTGTCTTTAAAGATGTGGAGAGGGATGGGGTTGTGGGCGTTAGTGACGACCTTATAAAAGGAATTAATATTAGCTGGCAAAACTTAGACGTTAAACGTCTTAACGTTACCATCGTCGTTCTTCACAATGGCGAGGATATTAAGATCATAACAACAAGCAACAAAATCACTGTTGACTTAAATAGAAACAATCTTACAGAACTAAATTGGATTAATCTTACACATTTAGGTCTTGTAGGGTTTTATTATACTGAACAGGTTTTGACAGAAAGTATGATAAAAATAATAACTGGATTAGATTAAATTCTTCTATAAAACCATGGAGCAGTTAAACTTTATGACAAAAACTCCTCATTGCTCGTTGATTTGTGGGCAGACTGGTTGTGGAAAAACAATATTTGTCCTAGACCTGTTTACAAACAGTTTATCGTTATAATTTTGATCATATTGTAATTTTCTGTCCAACACTTAAATGGAACAAAGCATATCATGATAGAAGGTTTATATGGACAGATGATGACATATATTTAGTTAATCCTAGCAATAAACTGAGTGAGTGTTTAGAACAGTTTTATAGACTGTTTGAAGGAACGCAGACACTATTTATTATAGATGACTGTTCGCAGAAAGAGACATAGTTAAAAAGAGAAACACTTTGTCAAAACTAGCTTTCAGCGGAAGGCATGCTAGGATAAGTGTGTGGATTTTATGCCAAAAATATAACTCAGTTTTAAAAGACTTTAGAGAACAGTTAAAGACTGTAGTGTTATTTCACATGAAAGACAGAGACTCATTTGAAGAATGTTTGCGTGAAAATGATGTTATTGAAAACGATCAGGAAAAACACAGGATTAAGCAAAAACTGAAATCTGAAAACTTTAGTAAATTAGTATTGAAAACGGATAACCCTACACAGTATGTTTGTTTGTAGATAATCGTTATTTTTGGTTATTAAAGTCTTACTTGTCAGATAACAGTAATATGCTGATTCTAGGGCACTTTCGCCCAAAAACTGGTTGATGGTGAAAGTGGCCCAGAACAGACATTTCCCTGTTCTCTTCACACCATGGAGTGCGTCCACATCCCTGCCCCTGTCAAGTCCGCTGGGAGCACCCTGTCGCACTAGGTGCTCCGAGCCGGGTTGGTTCTCGCAGGGAGTCGCCCAAAGCCGACACCCTCGACTCCCAAGCGGCAGTGAAGAGCGGTCCCGGGGGGGGGGGGGGGGGGGGGGACGTAGCTGTTACTGGAGGACCTGGACGGGGGTCCAGGCCGGCCAGTCAAGACGGCGGGCTCCTCTAGCAGTCCACGGTCCCGACCAAGGCGTGGCCTCGACCAGCGCGTGGCACCATCCCGTCCGTGGTCTCAGCCAGAACGTGGCCTCGACCAGCACGTGGCACCATCCAGTTCGTGCTCCAGGTGAAGCCCCCGAGAGGGGGGAGGACGTAGCTGGGAGGAGAGTCGAAGAGGAGGGAAAGAAGAAGGAAGGAGGAAGGAAGAAGGGTACTGGAACCCTGCCGTCAGTACCGTCTGACCATTGCTGTCAAGTCTTAACAGCCACTCGCATGATGGGCGAGGGGAAGTGTATATAACGCACACAGTAAACTCATCGAATCAAGTCTTCTCACACCACGCAGGTAAAAGACTGCATTAAATCAACAGGTTATAAAACAAATATGAATTATCTTCACCCTTCTCTCACTCACGTTTAACATTTTCCTTTCTTAGGAAATAAACCAACACAGCGACCATCGCTTAATAACTGCCACCCATTTGAAAATAAAATTCAGGGCCAAAACTGCACTTTTATAAAAACTTTTCAAATAACACAAATCTCCCCCACGCGTCCAAAGGGACAAATCAGGGTACCCGCTCGTAAAACATAAAACTCGTTTCCTTGCACACAAAACAGCGGGGGCCGAAGGTAAAAGTCCGGCAATTTGACAGGGGGCGGCGAGCCCAAGCAGTTCCAACCCTGAATCACAGGTTCTCTCCCTTTCCCCCGATCCGCTCACCGATGCAAAACGGAGAAAGAATTTTGGAAATAATTTAGAATGGCCGGGTTTAAAAGTTGAATTAACCAGAGAAAAGGTTCAAACAAATTTCTCTTACAATTTGAAAACAAAAAAAAATTTGCGCAAAAAAAGAAAACCCCGGGTAACAACAAACAAACAAAACAACCACAAAACTGAGTTTACCAGCTACCCGTGGGTCCCCCGAAGGGGGGGGGGGCGGGTAAAGGACTCCTCTCCCTCTGTCCAGTCGAGGGACAGAGGCAAGATGCGGAAACGAAGAAATGATGCCCCTCTCCAAAGGGCCAATGCGGGAAATTTGAAAGTACTGCTGTACTTCGATGATAAGGAAAAAGAACCCGGACGGGAGCGGCGCCCCCAGAGCATTTTCCCGCCGAGTGAAGAGCTAACCCCTAAAGAAAATGGGGGCCCAAAACAGCCATACTGCGTACAGAGGAGCATACTTCAAACTAAAAAAAACCAAAGCCGTGCGACAGGTAAAAAGACGGGCGGAGGCCGAAGACAAAAAGTTCGAAGAAAGGTCCCGGCCCCCCGGAAACTTGCAGGTAAATAGCACGGGGGGGTGGAATTAAGGAGAGAGAGAGAAAGAAAACCGAAGTTGAATGAACACCCCAAGGTGAAAACTGCCCCACAAGACCCTAAGGGCGGATACACACACACAACGACAATAACAAATAAGAAATTTTCCCCCACCCTAGGTGGGTCGAACGTCGTAGGCCTGAAAAACTCGTGACAAGCTATAAAAGCAAAAAAAGAACAGAACAGGCCCGGGGGGCAAAATTTTTGCGCATTCGCCCTGCCTGAAGCAAAGGGGCCTTTTTCTTAAAAAGGGACTTTCAAAATCATCAATGAAAACTCTATCAAACTCCTCTTCAACCCAGGGGGTCATGTTGGGGCAGCCTTTCTCACTACATTGACGAAGGTAAGATATGGTTTGTCTTCCTTAATTCATTTTTATCTATCGGAAAAGGGAAAAGGAGCCTATAAAGACTTGCTAAATGAACTGGGGTGCGAGTTAAAAATATGTCCTGATGTATGATACGAGAAAAAATTTGACATCTTGCGGGCACATACCCGTTGGTTTAAAATACTGTCTTGAAAAATCACGCGAACTTAAATTTATGGTTGTGAGGGCATGACAGAATAAAAGGGGTCATAGTCTTTCTTTCATGCAATGGGCAAGGCCAAGCGGTATGTTGCACCGTGGGTGACCCCAAACCCGACAAGCTCCGCCCTTTTTTTGCCACATCTTCAAGAAAAAGAGGGGTTCGTTTTCCAAAGATCCACAGCAAGTGTTTTTTTTTTTTTTCTCTGTGTAAAAGAATGGGATTCTGGAATTATGATGAAATTTGGGCAGTTTTGTTTTAATTATGTCCATTTTGTCCACTTCGAGAAAAATTCAATTGGTTAGGCTGCTATCCTTAGTCCCTAAACAAACAGAGCAGGGGAGGGGGGGGGCTTTCCTTTTTTTTATTTGTGTTTTTTGTTTTGCAATCTAAACAGGTCACTTTTCTTGTCGCATAAAACCAAATTATTTCCCTTTTTTTTACTTTTTTCTTTTTTTTTTTTTTGTATTCGGTAATGTGCCCAATTTGTCCCGTCTCGGAAATTATTTTTTTTTTTTTTTTTTTTTGACAAAGTAAAATTTTTTTTTTCCCTGGGGAAAATAAGGTTGGTCGGGTCAACCCAACTTGTTCTTTGCCTTTTTTCGGGTGGGAAACTTTCGGTCAAAACCGCTACTCTCCAACAGCAGTCGACATCACAACAGCCACTCCAGGAAACATCTGCAGTCACAACCAGCCAGTCCCCCCGGAAAAACAGTCGGCAATCAGCAACCAGCAGTCTCCAGGAAAACATTGCAGTCAGCAACCACCCGTCTCCGGGGGTGTCGGCATAACAACACCCGTTCCAGGCAACGTCTGCAGTCAGCAACAGCCGCCCCAGGCAATAGTGGCGATCAAAAACCCAGCCAGTTCCGGGGCAACGGGTCTGGTCAGCAACCCCCAGTCCCCAGGAACCGGGATCAGCAAAGCCCAGTCCCCGGGCAACAGTCGGGGTCAGCAACCACCCCATTTCCCCCAAGGCAAAAAGGGGATCAGCAACCGCCATTTCCCCAGGCAACATCGGGGATAGCAACAGCAGTCTCCGGGCAACATTCGGGGTCAGCAACCCCCATTTCCCCAGGCAAGTTGGGGATCGAACCATCAGTTTAGCAACAGTGGGGTCAGCAACCAGCCATTCTCCAGGAACAGTGGGGGATCAGCAACCAGCCAGTTCCAGGCACATCGGGGATCAAACCCCCCATCGCCGGGCAACAGTGGGGATCAGCAACCACCCAGTCCCCCGGGCAACACTGGGGGATCCGCAACCAGCCAGTCTCCAAAACGCGGGGCACAACCACCCTTCTCCAGGCAACGGTCGGGGATCAGCAAAGCCGTCTCCGGGGCAACACTGGGGGGTCAGCAACACCCTTTCCCCAGGCAACATGGGGGATCAGCAACCCCAGTCCCCAGGCAACATGGGGGATCGGCAACCACCCCATTCCCCGGGAAAACGTTGGGGATCAGCAACAGTCAGTCTTCGGCAACAGCGGCAGTCAGCAACCGGCGCTGAAAAATGGGTTCTAAAAAGGTAGGTAAAATGAATGTGTACCAAAAGTTTTTTTGTCAACTAGGCTGGATTTCTAAATTTTCAACTTTTTTTGGGTTTGGGAAATTTTTTCTAGAAGGAAGTAAAATAATGAAAAAATACCCCCTTAATAAAAGTATCAAAAGTTGTTTTTCTCTTTTTGCTTTTTTTTAAGCTATATTTAAAAAAAAAAAACTTCATTTAAAGGATAAAAGGCACCCCCCCTCCCCCCCCCCCCCCCCCCCCCCCCTCCCCCCCCCCCCCCCCCCCCCCCCCTTTCCAAAAAAGACGTCCAACTGCCCTAGTTTTTGGCCCCCCCTTTCCCTTTTTTTTCCCCCAATGGGGGGAAAAAAAATGAATAAAAATCTTCCTTCCCAATAACTCAAGCTTCTTTAAAAGCCCAAATTAACATGGGGGGGGTACCGAATTAAATATAAAAATTCACTACCCAATGTATCATTTTGATTTTTTAAAAAGAGAGAGAGAGAGGGGGAAAAGCCGACCTAAAAACCTCTATTTTAAAAACTGATAAAAGGGGAAACTGTTTTTCCCCCTATCTTTTTCACGCATGTTTTAATAATTTTACTTTTTCACAGTTTTTCCCTTTTCCCATCCCTGAGTAAGTGAAGATTTTCAAGACAAAAAAAAGACTTTAAAAAGACTTGCGTTTTATTGCGGGATTGTCCCTTTTGGGGAATAAAATGAAATTTGAAAATTATTTGAGGGAGAAATCTGTTTTTGGTGAAAAAACTAAAGTGATTTGGCCCCCCAGTTTTTCCCTGAAAAGCCCCCTGAAAGTTGATTTAGAGAAACATCTAAAAACATTCTTGTGGCTTGCATGCTTTTGTTGGGGGTGGTTCGGGGGGGGGGGGATAAGGAGGGTGGTGGGGTGAGGAGGGGGCCGGGGGTCGGGGGAAAGAAATCGTGAGCACTAAAAATTGGGGGGGTCATTTTTTCTCTTTTGACTGTCCCGCGTTCTGCAGAGGAAAAAGGTCCAAACATAAATTGAAAAGAAGGTCATGCCTTAATGGGGTGTTGAAGCATTTGGCATTGGAGCGCCCCGGGAAATTTCATTCGCTCGGTGACAGAATTGTGTGTGTGTGCGTTGTGTGAAAAAAATTTAAATGGTTTTAGGGGAGGCCGGGGAAATAGAGAAAATTGAACTTGAGCTCAAGGCTTTTTTCGATGGCAAAGAAACCTGATAAAACGTTTTTACCTCCCAAATCATTTTTGGTGCTGTACTTCCCCCTCCTCAGCAAGCAAGTTAGATTCAGGGGGTTCTCCCCAGGATAGGGGAAAGTTATGGGTTGATGACTAAAACATTTTTCTTTTTTTTTTTTTTGAATTTTGCCCTTTTTACTTCCTTTTTTTTCTTTAAAAAATTTCAAGAGATAAAACAACATGATTAATGAATTTTAGTCAGTTGTTGCGAGCCTCTACTAGGTTTTTTGTTTTTGAAAAGTTTTGTTAGCACCTGTTTCTTCGTTTTTGGAGCATAACGATGTCATTTCTGACTTTGAGTTAAAACTATCTGTTCGCTTTAAAAAGGAAGTATTTTTTGTGGAAAAACCATTGCAATACAAAAAATTTTGGTCTTTTAAATTTTTAAATTCTTATGAAATTCTTGCATGCTTTTTTGTAATCTAACAAATTTGTTCAAAAATTTGATTGCCATTTTTTTTGCACCTGCTGAATACATTTATGTCCCTTTTTCTGCCTTTTCAGGTCGTTTTTATACCAGATGGACAAGGCTCATGGAAAATTTGGTTTTTGCCGTTTTCATGGACAAAAGGGTTTTTGGGAGATCTGTACCGGTGATCTTGGGTAGTGTTTCAGTTTTAGTAATGGGCTAGATTAGAAGCATTGTGTTTAAAAAATGGGGACCACGGGTTTGGGTCCAGGGGGTGTGGATTATTGCGATGCGGGTCCCCAATTTTTTAGATTTAAATTGGGAAATACCCCCCCGAAGTGGATTTGTGGCTGCCCATGTGGGGGGTAATCAAAAGGTCACACACGTAATGTTTCATCCCAGCGATGCTTTTGGGCCCATGGGTGTTAAAATTTGGGGCGTTCGGTTACCCCGGGAGTCTTTTAGCCGGGTTTACGACAACAACAACAAAAATTTGGAGAAATTGTTTCAGCAAGGTTGAAGCCATCCCCTTTAAAAACCCGGGGGTTTTGCCAATGGAAAGAAAAAGTTTGTTTAATAAAAGGGTCTTAAAATATGCTTATTGTGCATGATTTTTTTGATGTTTTTTTTAGGCGTGGCTGTTTGCTAGTCTTGGGTCTTTATAGACTGCTCAAGCACGGGCATGGTTTATCAATGAATGATTGAAAGTTTGGTGTTTAAAAGTACCTGCTCAATGCTTTGTTATGGGCTTTCATCTTATTCAATACTAGGGTTTTGCCATTTTTGTGTGGGCCCATATATGGTTCGGGAATTTTTGGGGGGAACACAACACACACAGCACGCACACACACGCACGCACACACACACAGGCAAAATGTTGAAATGGGCCCCTCAAAAAAAATCTCAAAAACCCTTTCAGGGTTCACAGGGGGGTTTTTGAAATCTTTAAAAGCTGGGGAAAGGGATGCCTTTTCCCAAGTCTTTGAATTTGTTTGGTCTGTAAAAATGGTAAAAAGGGTTTTGTGAAAAAGTACCAACCCTAAAAAAAAACTTTGACGAGTGGGGTTTGATTTGGGGAAAGGGGGGGGGGGGGGGGGGGGGGGGGGGGGAGACAGACGGACGGAGGCGACGGGAGAGGGGGGATCAGGGTTTTGAGTCTTATTTTCCTTTTTGCTTTTTTCTTTTCATTGTAATAATGGGCGGAAAATTGCTGTGGGCGTGCGCGCTGTGTGGGTGTGGGTATATGTGTGCCATGTTTTTTTGCCCATGTGCTGTATGTTTTACGTTTCTGTGTGGTGTGTTTTGCCATGTTGTACATGTTATGTGGAATACTATGTTTTTGAGGTATATGCCCGTTTTCATTCCCCTTTTTCTTTTTTAAGGCATAGAACTTGCATTGGGGGGGAGGCCCCTATAAAAGTTTCGTATTTTTATTTTAAGTGGTCTTTGAAAATTTCTAAAAATTTTCAATGAGAATCTGTAAGAAATTTGTTATAGAAAAAAGGACCCATGGGCAGAATTCAAAGAATACCCGTCCTTAAAAAAAACCAACCCAAAATTTCCCCTTTTGGAACAGGGGATAAATTAGATAAAGTTGCTATAGCCCCGCCCACCGCAAAAGGGGCCCATCAGGGTGTCCTTTTTGAACAGAGAAAAACCCAAGCACTCCTATACTTGGGGGGCAATTGTGTTTTTAGTGCACATTACTGCAAGTAACTTGGAGTGTTTTTCAAAAGTGGGGCCCCCCGGCAAGTAGCCAAAATGGTCCCCCTTTTTGGTAGATAAAACACCCCCCCCCCCCCCACTCGCCCCCTCGCCGCCTCCCCCCCCCCCCCCCCCCCCCCCACAAACACACACAGAGAGGATGAATTTTATTTTGTAGGAAGAGGGTAGAGAGGGGGCCTGTGACCAAGTTTTTTTGTTTTACACTGGGTGGGGAAAGGGATGGGTTCGAGTCCCCCTTGGGTCAGATTTTTCTGGCTGGGAAAAAAATTTTTCCCCCGCATGAATGGGTACCCGATTTGTTTAGGGAAGGGAAAGGGCGCGGGGGAGGGGATGGCTCTGTCTTCCATGCAGTGCCTAACATGGGAAAACCTCAACGGTTCTCTGCCCCCAAAGACCCAATAAGCTTGGGGCAGCCTTACCCTTTTATTTTTTTTAAAAGATGATAGGTGTTGTTTTTGCTTAGTTATGGCTGTGCTTATATGTCTCTCGCCAGCACCGATTAAGAAACTATATGCAATACCACAGAAGCATGCGACTAAAAAGTTTCATTTGCTAGTAATGTTTTGGCTTTGGGGGGGAGGGGTTTAGGGGGGGGGGTTTTCAAATTTAAGTTAGCAGTAAAAAAAGGGAAAAAGGATTTTTAGCTAAAGTTGTGTAAATTTTGTTTTTTTTCTGTTCATACAGGAAAACGTGATGTTCAGCGTTCCTGGGAAATTACCGTTTGATTTTTCCTGGGGGACTGTCCGAATAAAGGGTTTAAGAGCGGCAAAAAGGAAAAGGACAGTTTAAAAAAGAAGTGACGAAAACCTGTCGTAAAAAGGATCGTTCATCCCCTGTAGGCGCATTGTGTTTCCAAGGAAGTACCTCTCATGCGGCACAAAGTTTCGCCAAGTTAAGGATAGTTGTACCAAAAATTTAGTTCCGCATTGAAAATGGTATTTGTGCTACCTTTGGGTTGAAAAATAACTAAAAAGCTTTTTTTGGGGCCTTATGAATTTTGCTTTGGTTTGAGGGGGAAAAACTTGAAAATTCAACTTGAATTTCAGGAGTTTCTTTCTACCCAAAAGTGATGTAGTGTTTTAACAAAGCTTCATGAAATCTTCCCTGATTTGGCTTTCCAGGGAAAGCCCGGCCAGTAGCTTTGTTTCATGTGTTTGGCAGAAATTAATACTCCTGCTTTGCTTCATTGAATTTTTTCATTTCAGGGGGTTCACATTCCCCTTTTGTCTAACGTTAAAGGGTTGGGGTTTGAGAAAAACCAACAAAAATGATTGTTTGGTAAATTTGCTTTTTTCCCTTTAGGGTCCGTATTGGTTATTCGGTTGTTTTTTGGGTCGGAAACCCAATGTTTTTCCTGTCCTTATCCTTATGTAAGACCTAATTTCTTGTTTTGTGATCCTTAAATTTTTTGGCAAGCCCACATTCTCTCTGACACCTTCCTTAATATGTTTAACCTAATCGTATCTTTTGAAATTTGGGGTATGTTTCATTACTTTGAGAACGATTTTCCTTTCAAAAAAACGTTTAGTTTTTGTATTTAAACCCCGGCTGGTGGTTTTTGCTTGAGTTATTTGGGAGGTTTTTTTCATCCCTAAAGGAATTCCAAGTTAGTTTTTATAACTTTCCCAAAAGGCTTTTCATTATCTTTAACCCTGAGCCTAAAAAAAAGATGACTGAAATCATGACTATCCCGCGTTGACATTATCTTTAACTGAGACCTGAAAAAAAAAATGACTGAAAAACTGACTATCCTTTCGTAATTTTGGGTTTGTCTGCAGGTTCCAGAGTCTATGGGACGTTTTTGGGGGGTTTTTTTCAAAAGGGTTTTAAAGTTTCTATGAGAATTATTCATGACACCCAGGCCCGCAAATTTAAATTTCCCGATTGCCTAAAACGCCTGGACAATTTTGGGAAAAAATAAATCCAGGGAAAGCTTGCCACGGTTGGTTTCAACTGACTGCACTAATCCAGGTCTTTGGTGGTATCAAAAAAAGAGAATGTTTTTTTTGTATTTATTTCCCAAATATGGATCTTTACGCAACATGCAGGTAGTTTATCTCCACCAAACCATAATTTTGCCTTCCATTGGCCAAAAAATGTCAGAAATGTCTCTGCAAATAAACGAAAAAAAACATTTTATCCGAGTTGGAGGCTGTGTTAGTCCCAACCCTTTTACTATTTTTTCTTTGATATAAAAACCATGGCTAATTCTTCCAATGGCATTAAGATCCCCCACCTCTTTTTCCCGTCCCGTCCTTTCTAAAATATCAAAAATCCTCCTTAAAGTTTACCTGGTGGGTTTCCATTTTTTGCCCAAATTTCTGTTCCAATTACAAAAGGTTTTTTTCGGTGACAAATTTCTGAGTGTTCCTTTTTCTTGATAGGATTGCCCCCCCTGGGCCGGCCCCCTTTCGTGGGGGGGGGTTTTTCTAGCCAAACCCGTGCCCACCCTTTTTTTGTTTTTCCCAAAGTTCTGCCCCACATTCTTTTCTACCTTTTCACCCCAAAGTTCCCACATCTCTGCAGCCCCATGTCGTCTTGTTTCTTCCCTTCCCGGTTTTCAGTCTGTTTTTCATCTATTTTTCCGTCTTCCTTTTTAATGCTTTTTTTCTGGACCTTCGGGTGGTGGCCCAAAAAAATCGCTCGCAAATTTAAGGGGTGACACTGGCCCAGAATTATGGCTCTGCTTAGTGAGTCCTACAGCATCCCCGTCTGGGTTTTTAGGGACAGTTCAGGCAGTGAGCCCTGCGAGTTCTATTCACATGTCCTTCGTAGGGCCCCTCCATTGTCCCCTTTCCCAGCACGGCACTCTCCTGGGTATGGTTAAATTTTCTGCGGGCATTAGGCTACGCCTATGGTTATAAAAATAATTCTAAAAACAGGAGAAAAAGATTCAGACTCGTGAGGAAGAAGAGAGGGGGCTAAGAGGGAAAAGGGGATTCAAAATACATGGGCCCAAACTTTTCCCTTTTGGGGGAAGCCAAGACTCAAAAAGAATCCATGCTCGGATTTCTCCCTTTGCATTTCTAATGGTTTGGGGAGTTTCTTCCACAGGTTTTAAAATGACAAAAAAAAAGATCAGGTATTATTTGTCAAATGTGCACAGAAGCGGCGTCTCGATTGTGTTGAAAAGAGATGGACCTCAGCTTTGCATATCACAGTGAAGGTTTCTATTCAACCCCCTCCAATTTTTCGAAAGGGGGTGATTTGATGTGTGATCTAGCTGGATTTCTGAATCAGAAATTCAGATGAGATGAAAAGTCAGGGGGGGGTGTTACAGGTACATAGAGTCAAAACCTAAAGGAAAAAACGTAATTGAAATAACACCTATTCTGACTTTTTCTTGTCATCTCTTCGGGTTTGTCAAAGTGGGTTATGTTCGGTGAAAATTTCACCTTTTTACCCTCCTTTGAGATTTTCAACTGTCAACGCTTTGGGCTTCCAGTCGACTTGTCGGGTCAGGAGATTTCCGGACTGTGGTCAGAAGAAGCAGGTGGGCTTGTACAAAAGCGTATCTGGTCAAATTTTAAGGGTGATCACAGCAAATTAAAAACGTCAGTGTGGAAAAAGGGGAAAGCGAGATTTAAAAAAAAAAGATTGAGGAAAAGTTCCTTTCCCGGGGGCTAGGGGTTGTGGAGCGGATCCTTCGGCTGAACTTTTGCAAAAGGTGGTTAACGTTTTGCAACCGGGCATGGGTGAAATTAGGGCAGCTCCATTCCTACTCTAGAAAAGAAATTGCAGAAATGTTGTCATCAGTTTTGGATCGGTTCCGTGTTGAACGGTGGGGAGGTTTTTTCTCGAAAAGTAAAGGTGTTAACGGCAGTGTACAACAGGCTTTGGTCCCCGGGTGAGGGTGAGGTTTTCGGTTTTGCAGGATGTGTGGGTCAAGGGCAGGGGGGGGGGAACGGAGGGGAAAGAGTTGTCCCCCGCTCGCAGGCCAATGGCAGCAGTGCGGGAGGGGAGCAGTGAGGAGCGTCCTTTTCGGACTCGACCCCCTAAAGGGAAAAAACTGAAGCCCGGTATTTGGCGCAGCAGGTTTCAGTCCGGGAAGGCCAATTCCAAGTATGGTAAAAAAAACAACTTAGAAATTTATCAGGAGCATGGCTTCTGTTTGCCCCGAAGAACCCTTTTTGTTCTTTGGTGGACAGCGAAGTTTCTGGAGAAGAGGATGACATATTTTTTAACAACCCAAAAATGGGGCATACTCCAGTGAAAATAAGGGGAGTTAAAGCAAATTGTCGAGACCTTGAGTATTATTGCAGGTATAATCTTTGGTAATTGCTCTTTAGGGGAAAACCCTTTTTAAATGAAGTAAGAGAAAAAAACATTAAGAAAACAAAGGGTATTCGCAGTGTTTTGCAGTCAAAAATACACTGACATCAAAGAAGCATTGTTTGGCAAAAGATTTTTCTGACAACGAAAAAATACGACTAACTACTGAGATCAACACAACGGTTTTTAACAAAAAAGTCATTAGATAGAACAAAAACAAAAAAGGGGTGTTTTTTAATCCAGAGTTTTCATAGCAAACGGGCACGGAGGACCCCATAAACAGGGGGGTTTATATTTTTTACAACTTTTATTAAAGACAAATACTTTTTCCAATTCATTTAAACTTTTCTATGTTTGCTTGTCGTTTGAATTTTTTTTATCATTTCAAGAATTTTTTTTCCCAATTTGGGGGGGTTTGAGTTTAGGGATTGATGATTTCAGATTGATTAACCCCAAATTGTTTTCCCTTTAAAAGCATTACACGCATGAAATGATTCCCTTTAAAATTTTAAGGTCTCTTCCTTACCATTCTTTTTTGTTTTTGCACTTCCTTCTGAGCTTCCATTTTAAACTCAAATTAAAATTTTGTAAATTAATTTAAAACGGAACGTGTCCGGTGGGATTTTCTGCAGTTCTTCTTCACAAAAAATTTTGAGGGGGTGGTTGTTTTGTTGTGTCATTTTTCGTAAATAATCCGGCGGTTTTATTTTTAAATTCTTTTTTTTTAATGGTCAACCTCCAAAAGGATGGGCCCTATGCGAGTGTCCCCCTTTGCTTCCCCCGGAAATAAAAGGTTTTCCTTTTTTCAAAAACCCAAAAGGTATTTTTTGCTGGGTGAAAACTCTCCTTTAGCAAAATTTATTGTTTTTCTTTTTATTGTTTGTACTGGTTTTAGCCCTTTAAATTCTTCATTATTCATTGCGCGCAAAACTGAGGGCAGTCTTCTAACCCATTCTGTGTTGCGAGAATTGTCAATCAGCTCTCTGTGATACTGGTAGGAAGAAAAAGTCTTTCGGCTAACTGTTTGTTAACGTTTTCGACTAAAGCCTGTGATCTGTGAACTCCTGGAATACCTCTTTTAACGGTAACTCTATGTTTCAACAATAATTGATTCACTTGGCCTTTAAATTCTTTTCCATCATCGACTTGAATCATGCGAGGGAAAGTTAGTGGGCCTCGTTGGTATATCAGTTGTATAGCGACAGCAACAGCAGAGGCACTCTTTTGTGTTAATGGTTCCGCATCTTTGTATCTTGAAGCTACGTCAATGACTGTAAGTGCGTACTTAAATCTTTTTCGTCTAATCGTATCAGAGGGTAAATATAAAAGGTCCATTTGATGGGTGTCGTTCGGTATTGTATTCACAAAGTGCGGTCTCTGTATTCGTTTGGGCGCGGGTAAATAAATTTGCCAAATCGCTTGTTTAAATAACCATTCTTTTGCTGTTTGTTCACTGACCCCCGCTGCTTGGCTTAGCTTTTAATTGCTGTGATGCCCTTCCAATAGCCTTTGGGCGAATAATAGATTTTGTTCATTTTTTACTCGGCCAATATTATGTGCAACAAAATACACAACGGTCATGCCAAAGGCAATAAACGCGATTCTTGCATCTTTTGTTTTTCTGATGGTTGATAAAAGTCACTGAATTTTGGTGGGGCAATGTTTCGATTGGTTTGCCTGTTACAAGATAATATTCTTTTATTGCCTGGTCAACATCTTTAAATGTGTAAGCTGCATGCCCCTGTTTTTTCAGTGCATAGCTGCCAACCTCCCAGGGCAAAAAGAGTAACACCTCAGGGGGGTGGGTTCGGGAGGCCGAGGGGGGCCCGCCCCCCTCCTGATCAGCGGGGGTCAGGGGGCACAGCCCCCTGAAGCTGAAGTCTTTTTTACACTCTGACAGGCATATTTTCATCCCTGATAGAAAACTAATCAAAAGCAAGCCTATTATTAAACCATATCAAAGCATGCATATTAGTATGTTGCATACAATGCAATATTTTGTGTAAAAAAAAGCCTCTTATGTAGGTAGCCACCATATTTTTTTCTATAGATTAATATACAAAACACACAAAATAAGACTTACCCAAACAGCTTTTATCTTCCATATGATGATGTAGGATGAACATAAAAGATGCTCTGCCCTCCCAATCAAACAGCACTTACAGTCCGGGCTTCCATCAGCTACACCCACATCTTCAGTTCAAGTTCCATCAACTTCACCCTTCTGCCCTATGATCTCACGGATCACAACTACACCCCATAGGACTTAGGATCCATCAACTATACCCCACAGTCATCTCATGTTTCATCAACTATACCCCACAGTCATGTTTCATCAACTATACCCCACAGTCATCTTTCATCAACTATACCCCACAGTCATGTTTCATCAACTATACCCCACAGTCATCTTTTTTCAACTACACCCCACTGTCACAGTCATCTTTCATTAACAACACAACACAGTTATGTTTCATCAACTGTACCCACAATCTTGCTCAAACAACTTCATCCTCCAGTCCTCCGGCTCCATTTAATTACCATCGCCCCCCACCCCAGTTCTAAGGCTCCATCAAGCTAGAGAACAGGAAAACCTTCATTCTGGGCCACTTTCGCCCTCAACATTTTCGGGCGAAAGTGGCCCAGAATAAAGGTTTTCTGTTCCTGACAAGTAAGACTTCAATAACCAAAAAATAACGATTATCTACAAACAAACATACTGTGTAGGGTTATCCGTTTTCAATACTAATTTACTAAACTTTTCAGATTTCAGTTTTTGCTTAATCCTGTGTTTTTCCTGATCGTTTTCATAACATCATTTTCACGCAAACATTCTTCAAATGAGTCTCTGTCTTTCATGTGAAATAACACTACAGTCTTTAACTGTTCTCTAAAGTCTTTTAAAACTGAGTTATATTTTGGCATAAAATCCACACACTTATCCTGGCATGCCTTCCGCTGAAAGCTAGTTTGACAAAGTGTTTCTCTTTTTAACTATGTCTCTTTCTGCCGACAGTCATCTATAAAATAGTGTTTGCGTTCCTTCAAACAGTCTATAAAACTGTTCTAAACACTCACATCTGTTTATTGCTAGGATTAACTAAATATAATGTCATCATCTGTCCATATAAACCTTCTATCATGATATGCTTTGTTCCATTTAAGTGTTGGCAGAAAATCACAATATGATTAAAATTATAGCGATAAACTGTTTGTAATAGGTCTAGGACAAATATTGTTTTTCCACAACCAGTCTGCCCACAAATCAATGAGCAATGAGGAGTTTTTGTCATAAAGTTTAACTGCTCCATGGTTTTATAGAAGAATTTAATCTAATCCAGTTATTATTTTTATCATACTCTCTGTTAGAACCTGTTCAGTATAATAAAATCCTATGAGGCCTAAATGTGTAAGATTAATCCAATTCAGTGCTTTAAGATTGTTTCTATTTAGACTAATATTGATTTTGTTGCTTGTTGTTATGACCTTAATATCCTCGCCATTGTGAAGAACGACGACAGTAACTTTAAGACTGTTAACGTCTAATTTTGCCAGCTAATTATAATTCCTTTAAAAAGGACGTCACTAACGCCCACAACCCCATCCCTCTCCTTATCTTTTAAGACAGAAATTTCAAATATCATTGTGAACGTGTCTCCCAATTTCATTTGCGGCTTTAACTGTAATTTTGTAGAAGCATCTTTTTAAAACCGTTTCTCTTCTGTGGAGGATGTACTGTTTTTTCCCATACGGCTTTATTTCAATCTCTTTCCGACTTGCATCTGGCATAACTTACATTAAAGGCCAGAGTTTAATGCTTTCTGAAACTTTTTGGCGCCAAAATGTAAATGGCTTAGAATTCAAATTTTATGCCATTCAAATAGGTTCAAGTGCCCCTTTCTTTTTTTTGGCACAACTTTTTGACCCCGGGTCCCACACAAGAGCATAAAACGCATGGACAACATTTATCTAACACCAAAGGGGCCTAACGGGGCGGGAAAAACGAATAAACGACCAAATTCGTACTTACTTTTGGTTTTTTCCCTTGGGTTCCCAAGCACAGGCAAGACGAGCATAACTGTTTTCCTTCTACTGGTTTTTTGACCACAAAAACAATACTTAAAAATTTTGAGGACGCCTTTAAATTTTCCTACAGTTAAATTTACCTTCAAGTTTAAAAGATCCCAAAAATTTTTTACAATACCCAAATCGAAAGTAGATTTGGGCTTTGGCACTTTTTTAAAACATGCCCTTCTACCTCAGACCCCCAGTAGGAAAAATAAAAAAACTAAAACAATGAAATTCTTAAAAGCAGCGATGAACAAAAGGTTTGGGGAAAAAACAAAAAAATTCTGAGCCAGTAATATTGCAAGCGTAAGAAAACACCCAAGATTAATCACCCAAATCCCCGAGCCCAAAACCCAAAGGCCTTTGGGAAGCCCCGGACTCTGTTCCGTGGCCATGTTATGAAAAAAACAGCGCTTTTTTTTGGGGTTTAAAACTCCCCTAGGTTTAATTGGTTTTTATTTTACTAAAAAAACCCCAAATTTTAAACGAAACTAATCCCCATAATCCCTGGGCCATAAAGCCAACACTTTTGTGCAGTAACAAAACCCAGCTGACAAACCCCCCCAATTTTCCCCGGGAAAAGCGCCCCCCGGCTTTCCCCAGCAAATTTTTTTTTAATAAACTTGCAAGATAAATAAGCTTTTTTTTACCCAAATTTTTTAGGCGGAGAGGGGGCGATGGGCGGGGGCCCGGGAACTTTCCCTCCACCCCCCGCCTGAAAAAGCCTTTACCAGGGGACTTTTTGCAAATCCTAAGGCCTTTTAAAACCCGCTTGCAAATTTGGGGGATTTCCTCCCTTCTCAAAAAACCGTGTTCGTATTCGTTCTGCTAGCGTTGCGTTTCATATAATTTTTTCGATAGTTTCTTTTATTCTATTCACTTGTGTTCGTAATTGGTCCGTTGGGAAATTTAGCATTTCTAGTTTTGCAAAACTTTTTGTTTAAAAGATCTTTTAGTCTTTGGGTTTTTCCCTTTCTTAACCCGGGCCCCTACGATACCCCCATCACCTAAAAGTTTTTCCCTTTTCCTTTTTTATATGCCATCTATTCACCCATTTTTTTCCCAAAAAATTGTTTTTTAAATTCGCCCCCTAAATGCTTCTCAAAGCACGATCAAGGCCGCAATTTCTCGCATGGGCAAGGGGGGAATCTTTAATTTTTTAAATGCTGTTTTTTTTTCCGGAAAAAACTGGTTTCTGCTTCTATTAAAATTTTTTTAAATTCGCCGCCCGATTGTTTTAAAATTCTTTAATTCCAAAATTTTTTGTATTTGGTATCTGTCGGGTTTTTCCTGAAATGGGGTTTTGAATTTAAAACTGCTCCCCTATCTAATTTTGGTCTAGCAATCCCAAAAGGCTTTTTGAAACGCCCGCGGGGAGTTTTATTTTCTAATTGAACCCACCCCTAAAAATTTTGAGGGTTTTTTTTAAGGTTTAAAGGGCTGAACAATTCTCCTTGGTTTTTTTTTCACACAAAAAAAGGGTCATTTTTTTACTTCAAATAAATTAGGGTCTAAAAATTTCGGGGGGCTCTTGGCCTAAATTTTGGGGGACAATTTTTGGGGCCTTTAAACTTTCAAAAATTTAAACCCGCAATGAGAGCGCCGAGCGATGCTGTTCAAAGGACCCTTTCATCCATGTCGTCCCCCGGATCAAAAACATCATAACCCTTCTTCCCCTTTCAATTCCTCCATGTTTTTAAAAAATTAAAACTTTTTATTTTGTTTTTAAAAATTCACAAGCATAGGCTCGATTCTTGACCCGTATAGAAACGAAAAAAACCCCCTTGGCTAAAGGGGAAACAAACGAATTTACGTTCCAAATAACCCAAACTACTATTTTTTGCAGATAAATTTTAAACTGTTAGATTTCCAACCTGGGGCGGATGATTTGTTTGTGCCGGGCTCGAAAGGGTTATTTTAAAAATAGAACTCCCTTAAACCAACAGACCCAAACAAACAGTTTCCCAAAATTTGGGAGGGCAATTTTTTAAAAAAATTTTCTGTAAAACTTGAGGGCAAGAAGTTTTTTTCCTTTAAAAAAAATGCAGCATATTTTTTAAAACCCATTCTGATCTATGGAAACCCCGAATGAAAGGGAAAAACTGCGTTTTTAAGGGAAATTGGGAATGAAGAAGCACTTTAAAAATTAAAAAATAGGGGCCCAACTCGCCTTTATGCTAAAAGCCCCGCAAAAAGGCTTTGCTTAAGTTTTTGCATATGGGGAATCGCTTTTCCCTTCCCCTAATTTTTGAGTTTTTAAAAAAAGCATGCGCCTTTTCTTTTCAAGGAGCATTAAAAAAACAGATTTTCCCTAAAAACTAACTTTTTAAAAAAAAACAAAAAGGGTTTTTCAAAACAACAGAAAACCGAAGCAAAGTACAGCAATTTTTGACACTCGTTAAGTTTTTATGTTTTTAGCAACCCCAAAAAAGCGGGCTGATTTTAGGGGCCAAAAAAGTCAAAAAAGCAATAAAATTACGAAAACGTGCGGCATCATTCAACATATCCTAAAAAAAAAAGGGGAACCTATAAAGGGAATTTTTTTTTTTAGCCTTCCCCAGTAAAATCCTTAAAAAAAGGGATTTTAAATTTCTGTGTAAAAGAAGAACCAAATTTGCAAGAAACAATTTAAAAGTTTTTTTTTAATCCAAAAATAACGAAAATACAATTACAAAATTTCGGCAGTCCCCAACCAAAACTAAGCTAGCGGAAATTAGACCTTATCATCATTTGACGAAATAAGAAAATTTTTTGGGGGGGGAGGGCAGAAGTCCAACAGCAAAAACCCTTTCGTCTAAAGATTTTAAAAACCCCTTTACAGGTTAAGGGTTGATGATTTTTTTAACATCAAAATACGGTTTAATTTTGGATTGACCTAAGGCAACAGAGGATAAACAGTTGCATAGAAGTGGGAGAAGGTTAAAGACGTAAACATTCAAATTGAAAAGAAAAAAAAAGTGGGGTAAACCCTTAATTACATTTTTTTTTTTTTAATTGATGGGCCCCTGAATATTGGAGATAGCAATTAAAAAATTACTATACAAATATTTTTTCATTTTATAAAAAAACAGTCAATTTAGGTTTATCCAAATGTGCCCACAGCACCGAGATGCCAAGAAAAGATAGGGGGAAAACCCCCCACATAAAAACCTTCAATTAACAAAAAATTACACAAATGCAACAAAAACTAGAGCCAAAACCTTTCAAAAAAACAGCAAAACAAAAAAAAGGTTTTTTCTGCTGGGCCTTTAAAAAGCTGTTACATTGTTAATACTGGGAAAACAACTATAAAATGCACTATTCAGCCCGGGACAAGTTTTTTCTCTTACAACAGGCATGGCCACCCGGGGGCTTTACCCCTAGGAGTTTGTCTTTAGCTCTTTGGGCCCGTTTCATTACTGTAATGCTGCTGGCAAAAAAAATTAAAAAAAAAAACTCCAAAAGCACACAGCTATGGTTCATCCCAATAAAAAAGCTTTAAATATTCGTTCAAACTGATAATAAAAAAAGCACTAGCTGATCAAACATCACGGGTGAAGAATTTTTAAATGTTTTTCAGGCCGATTTTTTTATGACAAAAAAAGAAAAAAAAAGTTTGATCTTTAAAAAAGGCGGGGGAAATTTTTTCCCCAACAGGGCCCGGCCCCGACAATAAAAAAAGGGAAAGCTTAAAAAAAATAAACCCAACATTAAAAATCTGTTCTAAAAAGCTCCCAGTAACAAACAAACCCAAGGTGTTTAAAACTTTAGTTTATGAGTCCAAGCCCAAAAAGACCGTCGATTTTTGAATTTTGATTTAGCCGTTTTATTTTTTTTTTTTAATTTTAAAAAAAATGTTGGCTTAGAAAAGAAAAACAGCATGGCTAAGATAAAATGAAAGGGCCCAAAAGTTGTTTGAAGGAATGCTCGGAGAGAGCGTTTTTTCAAAGCCCTGAATGATATTGATTTAGAAGTCATTGACCCAACAAACGTGCGGGCAAGCGTTGTACATGCAATTTCTCAAGTTCCAAGTAAACTAACAATAGACCCACCAGTTAAAGTAATGTTAGCTGTTTTAATCGACTATATAACAATAAATGAAGAAAATCTAGAAGTCTGGGTCTCGACTAAACAACAGACTATTCTTTCTCATAATGACTTAACACCCCGTTGGGCAGACGAACTGCTTACACAGTTTGATGCTGCCGCTGAAGAAGCCAAAATGAGAGGCTCTGGTTGGTCAGAGGGCGAAGTCTTAGAGATTAGATTAAAACAGGCTAAGTATGCACCGATTGTAGGCAAGGCTTACATTCCGCTACCCCGAGAGTTGGTTTTAAAGAGAGCAGTTATAAACATAAAGAATACAGACGACAAATGTTTCATGTGGTGCGTTCTTGCAAGGCTGCATCATGTCCGCGAACACGCAGAGAGAGTGACTAACTATCGGCAATACGCCAAAAGACAACTTGGACTGGGTATCCAAATGCATAAAGTCTTCAGATCCAGGTTTCTTGTAGATACATTAAATCATCTTGGATTTTCATCTTCATACACAGAGGTCAGAAAGTTTGGAATGAATGCAGCGCAACAGCAAGGCATAGATCTGCCACCAGTATCAGAAGAGGACACCATCCAGTTTGTAGCTGACAATGTCGACCATAACAGTGTCACCCTGGATGGTCTCAACACTGTGCACAGCATGGGTATCATAGCTGTTGTGAAAGATCTTAACTTCAATGGAATATCCTTTCCTGTTAGTGTAGACCAAATTGATCAGTTTGAAGAACAAAACAACCCAATAACTGTTAATGTATACACATGGGATGAGAAACAAATTTGGTGCCAATTAAAGTGTCCAAGAACAGTCCAACAATAGGCGAACCAGCCAAAAGTCATGTGGACTTACTCCTAATGTTTTCGCCAGCAGGCTGCCCCATTACACATTGATACGAACAATGAGTAGACTAATGCAGCATACTTCAAAAGATCATGGCAAACAAGAATTCTGTAGAAAATGTTTAACAAGAATGCCATCTGTTTCAAGCCGCGAGCGAACATAAGAAACATTGTAAAAGTTCTGTAGACTGTAATACAGAACTAACTACGCCCCCACCAGATCTAAAGTTAGTTTTAAAGAACTGGAAACGGCTGCAACATTCTCCATATGTTGTTTACGCAGACTTTGAATCACTCATTGTTCCTTATGAAGGGCCAGCGCCACAAAAACTTCGAAAAACAGTCTTAATGAGTAATCATCAGATTTGTTCATTTGCCTTCATTATTGTTAGGTCGGATGCGTTTATTCAGAACCAGAATTATATAGAGGGCCAAATGCTGCAGAAACATTCTTAAAACGCATGCAGCAAGTGCGTAACGCCTGTTCTAATAATCTAAACTTATCTGAAATCATAATGGCGCCTGAAGACCAACAACATATAACTTAGCCACTCACTGTTGATTTGCGTTTAGGCCTCTCATCAGACGCAGAGAATCCAAAAGTAAGAGACCATGATCACATTAGTGGAAAGTTCAGAGGAGCAGCGCAAAGTAAATGCAATCTTCACTAAAGTTTCATCCAAAGACATGGAAGCTGCCTGTATTCTTTCACAACTTGCGAGGTTATGTGTCTCACCTTGCAAGCAGTAACCAGCGCCTCAGGTAGCATGCATTGCGCAGTCATCAGAAAAGTACATGTGCTTTAATCTGAATAACATGTCTTTTTATGACTCTATGCAACACATGATGGCTCATTAGAGGCACTGGCAATGTCCTTAAAGTCCTGCCCAATAACGGAAGAATATTTTGACCCAACTCTTGTTAGAAAGGGCGTTTACCCTTATGAGTACATGAACAGTTGGGAAAGGTTTGATGAAGACACACTTCCTCCTAAAGGTGCGTTCTTTTCTAGTCTCAGAGGAAAGGACATTAGTGATTCAGATTATCGGCATGCTCAAGAAGCATGGCAGAAGTTAGATTGTAAAACGATGGGAGACTATCATGACTCCTACTTGATGGCTGATGTATGTTTGTTGGCGGACGTCTTTGAAAATTACAGAAAGACCTGCATGAAACATTATAGCCTGGATCCCGCGCATTACATTTCTGCGCCCGGGATGAGTTGGATGCTTTCTTAAAGTTTACTGGAGTACAAATTGATTTATTGTCAGATTTACCAATGATTCAGATGATTGAAAACGGATTGCGTGGAAGAATTAGTATGGCGTCGCATCATTACTGTAAAGCAAACAACAAATACCTAGATGATTATGATCCAAGTAAAAGGTCTAACTATCTCATGTATTTAGATGCAAACAATCTGTATGGTTGGGCAATGGCGCAATCACTTCCATTACGCAACTTTAAAATGTACACAGCGGCGATCCGAATAATATTCAAAAGGCATTAAAGTGGTTGGGCAGTTTGGCGCCTGATCAACAGCGTGGATACATTCTAGAAGTTGACTTAGAATATCCTCATGAACTCCATGACCTACATAATGACTACCCATTAGCAGCAGAAAGTCTAAAGACAAATCCAAGAGAACCACCTAAACTTGTGCCTAATCTTCGAGGCAAAAAAAATTATGTCTGTCATTACAGACTTCTGCCAATTTTATTTAAGACATGGGTTGAAGTTGACAGCAGTTCATCGCATAATTGCTTTTGATCAAGAACAGTTCATGAAACCATACATCATGAAGAACACTGATCTCAGAACTAAATCCACAGATGCTTCAGAAAAAGACTTTTTCAAGCTGATGAACAACAGCTGTTCGGTAAGACTATGGAGAATCCCCACAAACGTAAAGATGTCAGATTAGTCACCAGAGAAAATGAAGCAATTAAGCTGACTTCAAAACCTAATTATCAGGACATGAATCTGAAAATGAAGAAGAGGAATATCTACTAGCAGTGGAAAAGAAGAACGACAACAAAATCATCAAGGCAAGAATGATGATAGGAGGAAGAAGATTATTTGTCAATAGACAGTGGGGCTAGCGTTAATGTAATATCAGCCAAGCATGTTGAAACAAGCCAACTCAAGCCCACCAAGACAGCACTTCACGTCTACAATGGAGCCTCTATCAACGCAGTAGCAGAGCTGACCTCCAAATTACTAATCCCAAAACTGAGCAAAGCTGGGAAGCGGAATTTGTTGTCGTAGAAGAGGAACTGACAACGCTGATTGGAAAGACAACTTCAAGACAATGAAGTTGATAACCGTTCACTATAACATGAGCATAGCACAGATAAAGGAATCAACAACTTCACGTCAACCTACGCTGATGTATTCCGGAAGAACAAGGTAGCTTACCAGGGTGGCACACTTTCAAGTCGACGAGACCGTGACCCCGACAGTTTCTGCGAGTGGCCGTATTCCTTTAGCCATGGAAAAAAAGTAAAGAAGAGCTAGACAGACTGCAGAAGCAGAGATCATTGCCAAGGTTGATGAACCAACATCCTGGTGCAGTCGAATGATAGTAGCGACGAAGCGATCAGGAAAGCTTCGAATATGCATCGACCCACGACCACTCAACAAGGCACTGAAGCGGGAACGCTATACCATTCCCACTATGGACAACATTCTGCCACGCCTGGCGAGGTCAAGAGTCTTTTCAAAACTTGACCTGAGCAATGCTACTGGCATATCCACTTAGATGAGAAATCATCCCTGTTGACTACATTCCAAACTCCATATGAAGGTACAGGGGAAACGACTACCTTTCGGGACTTCAGTCAGCAGCGAGCTTTTTCAGAAAAGACTCGACCAGGCACTGGAAGGACTCGAGGAGTCATAGGATATCAGACGACATCATTGTCCATGGGAAGAACGAAGAGGAACATGATAGAAACCTAGTCACGCTCCTGGAGAGGTGCCGCAACCTAGGTCTACGCCTGAACAAGGAAAAGGCGGACCTGAAGAAGCAGTCCATCACTTTCCTTGGACACTTGGTGACAAGCGACGGTCTCAAGATCGATCCTGAAAAGCTAGAAGCTGTCAGAGACATGCCCAAACCGACGGACGTAGAAGGAGTCAGACGTTTCTGTGGTTTCATCAACTACCTCGCAAAGTTCTTACCAAAGCTCTCAGAAGTCCTGGAACCTATCCGTCAGTTGACGAAAGACGACGTTCCTTGGATGTGGACAGCGACGCATGACCAGGCCTTTGCAACGGTACAGAGGCTTGTCACGGAAGCCCCAGTAATTAGCCTTCTATGACCCAACGGAGGAGCTACAGATCCAGTGCGACGCAAGCCAGAGCGGTCTAGGCGCAGTCCTGCTGCAGAAGGGACGCCCCATAGCGTACAGCAGCCGTGCCCTAACGCCGACGGAACAAAACTACGCTCAGATAGAAAAAGAGCTACTTGCTATTGTGTTCTCGTAGAGAAATGGCACCAGTACATATTTGGCCGACATGTCTCAGTACAAAGTGACCACAAGCCTTTAGAGACAATCTTCAAAAAACCTCTCTCTTCTGCACCCAGGCGACTTCAAGGCATGATGCTGAGACTCCAGGGATATGACCTCACCATCATCTACCACAGAGGAAAGGACCTGGTACTAGCTGATACTCTCTCTAGAGCATATCTACTCAATAAGCCAAGCGAGCAAATGGATATCGAAGACGTCAACAGCCTTGACTTTATCCTCATACGGAAAGAAAGACTTGAGGAGTTGAAAGAAGCAACAAGTCAGGATGAAGTGTTGCTGAAACTCAAGACAGTCATCATGACTGGGTGGCCTGAAGACAAGTCCTCACTAACCGATGGAGCTATCATCCTACTTCAGCTTCAGAGATGAACTCTCGGTACAAGATGGCCTTATCATCAAGCAGGATAGGGTTGTTGTACCCTGGACAATGAGATCCCAGATGAAGAAACTACTGCATTCCACACACTCAGGAATAGATGCATGCCTGAAGAGAGCTAGAGAGTGTTTGTATTGGCCCAGAATGACAGGAGATGTTACCCAGTTCATAGCAGGCTGTGAAGTTTGCCAGAGATTCCAAGCAGCAAACCAACCTGAAACTCTCCAACCGCATGAACTACCGTCCAGACAATGGGAGAAAGTGGGAGTAATTTGTTTGAGTGTGAGGGAAAGGACTACCTAGTCACGGTAGACTATCTCTCCAACTATTGGGAAATAGACAGACTAGATGACACAAGAGCAACAACGGTCATCAAGACCTCTCAAGGCTCATTTTGCAAGATACGGACTGCCGTGCACAGTTGTATCAGACAACGGGCCGCAATTCACATCAGAAAACTTCAAAAGATTTGCTTTAGATTTTGATTTTGAACATGTCACCTCTTCACCGTACCACAGCAGAAGCAACGGGAAGGCAGAATCAGCGGTAAAAACAGCCAAGTCAATCTTGAAGAAGAACAAAGATGGAGATCAATTCCTGGCATTACTGAACTACAGAAACACACCCAGCCAGAATTCAAACACAAGCCCCTCACAGAAGTTCTTCAACCGAAGAACTAGAACACTTCTTCCGATGCGTGTCATCTTCTCGACCCTAGAATCACTCTGAAGAAGGATATAAAGAAGATTAAGGAAAATCAAATATACTCACAAAAGCGCGTCATGACCAGCGCGCCAAAGACCTCGAATCACTTCAAGAGGGAGAAACTGTCGTCATGAAACCTCAAACACTAGGCCAGAAGGAGTGGATGAAAGGAACCATCGTCAATAACAAAGGACGGTCCTATGATGTCGAAACAACCGAGGGAACATCCTCAGAAGAAATAGAGTCCACTTGAAGAAAGTTCCTGCTCCACCTCCAGAACCTGAACAACCCACAGAAGCAGAGAAACCAGAGATCCCCAGACCGACACAAAGACTTGAGACTCAGGGACCTGAGCCACGGTCGACTCTTGGAGAAGCTCCTAAGACAAAGACTCCTAGAACACCCGCTCCAAAGGCTCATATCCCGGCGAGATCACCACCCAGGACAATGAGGACGCGATCAGGACGGCTGGTAAAAGAAAACCAGCACAGAGACTATTCTACTAAGGAAACAGTAGACGAGACTGTGTATATAAATGTATATAAATGTACAGTTGTGTCAGAGACTTTTTTATTTTTTTTTTAAAAGAGAAGGATGTTGCAGTATGACCTGAAAGCTACGTGTCGGAGTGACTTCCCTTAAGTTGGAAAACTCACGGCGCATGCGTCGACTATACCCCAGCGCGCTTTCTGGATCGGCCCTTTGTTCTAGTCAGCCATGACTAATGAGAGACAATACTGAACGGACAATTAGTAGCACCCTGACTGTTCTGCGAGTGGACCAGTAGCACAAAGGCACCACAGCATCGCAGGTAACATAACAGTTTTAGACAGCTAAGAGTTGTGAGACTCAACTTATAACAACTCTCAATGATTTTAATAGGGCCTAACTGTCTTAACAACAGACAGCAAAATAGATGCAATTTTATTAGACTTTTCTAAAACTTTTAACAAACACACATGTCTTCATAACATTAAAAAACAGTTAAGGCGTAGATGACTTTATAAGGAAAAGGGAGACGATTTAAACAACAAACAACAATAAAGAAATTGATTACTAAGAAGAAAAAATCGGCACACACAGATATGGAATAAGCGATCCTCCTTTCGGAGAGAGAGAGAGAGAGAGAGAGAGAGAGAGAGAGAGAGAGAGAGAGAGAGAGAGAGAGAGAGAGAGAGAGAGAGGGAGAGAGAGAGAGAGAGAGAGAGAGAGAGAGAGAGAGAGAGAGAGAAGAGAGACAGAGACAGAGAGAGACAGAGACAGACAGAGAGAGAGAGAGACAGAGGCAGAGACAGACAGACAGAGAGACAGAGACAGAGACAGAGACAGAGACACAAATAGCTTTGAGCTTGAGAGAGAGAGAGAGAGAGAGAGAGAGAGAGAGAGAGAGAGAGAGAGAGAGAGAGAGAGAGAGAGAGAGAGAGAGAGAGAGAGAGAGAGAGAGAGAGAGAGAGAGAGAGAGAGAGAGAGAGAGAGAGAGAGAGAGAGAGAGAGAGAGAGAGAGAGAGAGAGAGAGAGAGAGGCCCTCACATTTTTCCTTGACAAACGGCCCCCCAACCAACAACACCCTCCCACCACCACTCTGGTCAGACTCGCTGAATTAGTCCTCACCCTGAACACATTTCAATTCAACAAGCACACATTCTCACAAATTAGTGGTGTTGCCATGGGTACCAAAATGGGACCAGCCTATGCTTGCCTCTTCATGGGACACTTGGAACACCGCCTACTCAACACATACACAGGCCCCACACCTGAACTGTACAAAAGGTATATCGATGATGGACTGGGAGCCACATCTATGCCAAAACAAGACCACCTCAACTTCCTCAACTTTGCCCAGACCTTCCATCCATCTATCCGACTTACCTACACCATTTCGCAGTCGGGTCAACTTCCTAGACATCACCATCTTCCTAGAAGAAGGCCTACTCAAAACCTCCATTTTCTACAAACCCACCGACGCACATGCATACCTAGACTACTCATCCTCCCACAACCCACACACTAAAGACAGCATCCCATACTCACAATTTCTCTGTCTTCGCAGACTCTGCTCCACGAGGAAGACTTCACTATACAAGCAGCCAAACTGTCACAATTCTTCACCAACCGCGGATACCCCAGTTCCATCATCAATGCAGCACTCTCCGCCGCACCATAGCTGTATCCAGAACATCTGCTCTGGACACCCAGCATCCAACCAAGACAGACAGACCCACAGCCTACCTCCTCTACCACCCCACACCCTCCCCATCTGTAGGATCCTCAAATCCAATTGGCACATTGTACATAACCACAAACCCGCCTTCCATACCAAACCCATGATCACATTCAAACGTGACAAAAACCTCAAAGACCTCCTCGTGCGATCCAGTTTGAACAGAACCACAGCTACACCACCAGGTACTCGCCCCTGCTCCAAACCCAACTGCAAAATCTGCCCCATCACCAAACCAGACACCATCTTGCAGGGCCCCAAAAACTCCTTCACAGTCAAACGCACATTTTCATGTCAGAGCCGCAACATTATATATGCCATCCACTGCCAGCTGTGTGGCAAGATCTACATAGGGAAACGTCACGCACACTTGAAACACGCATCGCTGAACACCTGGCTGATATCCGCCACCACCGACCCAAAACCCGTCGCCCTACACTTCAACCACACCCAACACAACATCTACCATGTCAAAGTTATGGCACTCTGCCGACTCTGGCAGTCACAGAGTGACAGCTTTGAACGCACAACTCAAGAATCCCATCTCATTTCCAAACTGGGCACACTACAACCAAGGCATTCAATATCCAACAATAACCAAACACACATACCCACCTCTTCCACATCAGTTGGCAATATCCCCTACCACCACACACACATACACACACACACACACACACAACACACACACTTACATACACCACCACCACATCCCCTTCACTCACTTCATACAGTAGTTACAGCAACCCTCCATCTATTTAATCTTAATTTTGTTTTATCCTTCCCCTTAAATCCCCCCCCCCCCCCACACACACACCCACCTTTCTTCTCTCTCTTTTTTTTTTTTCATTATTATCTATCCACCATTACCACAACCATCACAAAGATATCGCACCATCCCAATTGTCACGAGGTTGTCAAGAGGCCTACGACGTTTGACCCATCTAGGGTGGCGGAATTACTTATTTATTTATTGTCGTTGCTGTTGTCGTGTATCCGTCCCTAGTGTGGCTTGTGGTGCGGTTTCACCCTTGGTGTAGTTCAGCTCAACTTCGGATTCTCTCCTCTCTCTCCTCTCTTCTCTCTCTCTCTCCTCTCCTCTCATTCTCTCTCTCTCTCTCTCTCTCTCTCCTCTCTCTCTCTCTCTCTCTCTTCCTCTCTCTCCTCTCTCTCTCTCCTCTCTCTCTCTCCTCCCCCTCCTCTCTCTCTCTCTCATCTCTCTCTCTCTCTCTCTCTCTCTCTCCTCCCCTCTCTTCTCTCTCTCTCTCTCTCTCTCTCTCAATCTCTCTCTCGTCTCTCTCTTCCTCTCTCTCTCTCTCTCTCTCTCTTCTCTCTCCTCTTCTCTCTCTCTCTCTCTCTCTCTCTATTCTTTAACCGCCCGTGCTATTCTCGCAGTTCACGGGTGGCCGGTACCTTTCCTCGATCTTTCTGTCTATCGCCTCTCCCTGTCTTTTTACCTTCGCACGTGCTTCATTTCTTTTAGTTTTGAAGTATGCCACTCCGTGACGTAGGGTGGCATGTTGCCCATTGCTGAGGATGGTTAGCTCTTCACTTCGAGCGAAGATGTCTCTGGAGGCCATGCTCCAGTCTTGGTTCTTCCCGTTCATCGAAAGTACAGTCGTACTTTCAGTCCTGCAGTCGGCCTGTAGGAAGGACATCACTTCTTTCTGTTTCTGCATCTTCGCCTTTCTTCTGACTGACAGAGGGTAGAGAGAGTCGTTTTACCCGCTTCTTTCGGGGTCACCACGTGCTGGTAAGCATCAGTTTCGTGTTTGTTTGTTTTGGTTTGTTTTGTTAGCCGGCTTAGTCTTCTTTTTGCGCAATTTTCCTGTTTGTTTTCAAAATTGTAAGAGAAATATGTGTTTGAGAACCTTTTCTCTGGTTAGTTCATCTTTACCTGGCCATTCTAATATTTCCAAAATTCTTTCTCCTGTTTTCACTGGTGATGCGGTAGTCGGTGGGGATGGGAGAAACCTGTGATTCAGTTGAACTGCTTGGTCTCGCTCGTCCGCCCTTGCACATTCGCCGGACTCTTACTTTCGGCCACCGTCTGTTTGTGTGCAAGGAGAACGAGTTTTATGTTCGCGAGCGTGCGTACGCATGATTTGTCGTTCGGATGCGTGGTTGGAGATTTGTGTTATTTTGAAATGTGTTTATAAAATGTGACAATTAGACCATTGAATTATTATTTGCAAATGTGGTGGCAGGTATAAAGCGATGGTCGCTGTGTTGGTTATTTCCTAAGAAAGGCAAATGTTAAACGTGAGTGAGAGAAGGGTGAAGATAATTCATGTTTGTTTCATAACCTGTTGATTTAGTGCAGTCTTTTACCTGCGTCGTGTGAGAAGACCCTAGTGAACAGTCTTGATTCGATGGGTTTACTGTGTTATGCTCAGGTCTGTGTTGAGCTGGGATTATGGGTGCATTTAATAGACTTCCCCTCGCCCATCATGCGAGTGGCTGTTAAGATTTGACAGCATGGGTCAGACTGTACTGACGGCGGGGTTCCAGTACCCTTCTTCCTTCCTCCTTCCTTCTTCCTTCCCTCCCTTTCTCCTCTCCTCCCAGCTACGTTTTCCCTCCCCCCTTTCGGGGGCTTCACCCGGAGTACGGACTGGATGGTGCCACGTGCTGGTTGAGGCCACGCTCTGGCTGAGACCACGGACTGGATGGTGCCACGTGCTGGCTGAGACCACGGACTGGATGGTGCCACGCGCTGGTCGAGGCCACGCCTTGGTCGGGACCGTGGACTGGTAGAGGAGCCCGCCGTCTTGACTGGCCGGCCCTGACCCCCCGTCCAGGACCTCTAGTAACAGCGCCACGTCCCCCCCCCCCCCCCCCCCCCCCCCGGGACACGCTCTTCACTGCCCGCTTGTGAGTCGAGGGTGTCGGCTTTGAGCGACTCCCTGCGAGAACCGACCCGGTTCGGAGCACTAGTGCGACAGGGTGCTCCCAGTAGTCCCGACAGAGGCAGGGGTGTGGACGCACGGCAGGGTGTTAGAAGGGATCGGTGCTGGAAATGTTTCTTTATAATTGTGTATATGTTACATGTGCTAGAAATAGAATGCTGTAATTGTGATTGTGTACGTCGTATGGTGAAATGTTTATTTATAATCATGCATGTTGTGGGTGTTGGAGTGCTTGATTGCGATTGTGCATGTTGTGTGCGTTGGAGTGCTTGATTGTGATTGTGCATGGTGTGTGTGTTGGAATGTTTATTTTGCTGGTGTGAATAAATGGGGTGTTGTATCGTAATCCTTATTGTGTGGTCTCTTGCGGGGCGTGTGAGGTCAGTCACTCCCTTCACTCCCACCTAGACCGATCCTGTCAGGGCAGACCTCCAGGGGTCGGTCGTGACACCAATAAACTAGACACACAACCCTATCATATCACACACCACACCTCCCCTGACGCCCCCCCCCCCCCCCCCCTCCTCTGTTTCCTCTCCCATAATCCCCCTGGCCTCACGCCATTTCCGCCTTCTTGGACAATAACGGATAGGCTAAGTCTTTTTTTCATTTTTTTTCGTTTTTCGAGTTTGTACTGCCCCACATGTTAAATGTGTTTTTTTTTTTCGCCTGAAGCCCCAAGGCTGAAATCTTGTGTCTTGTTTGTGCTTTTTTGTCAAGTCTGGGGGCAAGTTCTAAAACTCTATTCCTAATCTTCTTCGTTCGCCGCCTTCATCCCTCCATTTTAAAATTTTTCAAAAGCCTTTGTAAGGGTTGACTGCCCCATGGGCCTCTGCTTAAATTAAACCACGGCTTTGGCGGTTCTTTCTAAAATGGGCTAATCATTCCTCTTTGGGGAAAGCAGAAAGTTGTTGGGGAAGGGGCGTCATCCCATTGTAAAACCAGTTTTGCAGGTGTACCACAGGAATTTTTTGGGGGCCCTTTTTTTTTAAATTTTATAAAAATACATAATAGAAATTCTCCCGGGAACTACATAAGGTTTTTTAGCAGATGACAGCTTATTATGAACAATAGAAGAAAGAATAAAACACGCATTCTACAAGAAGATCAAAATTAGTATAAAACGCTTACAAGAGGGGGAAAGAATTTGGGAAAATGGAATTTCACCCCCAGAAGTGCCAAGTGTTGCGTGTAGGATAAGTTCGTCATAGCAGACGGATTCTATTACCAGTCAAAGGGAAGCAATTCCCATGCGTTCATATTGGATAATCGTTCTTTATGTAAATAGAATGCGCGATGGGTTATGGGGACTTTTGCCAGTAAAACAAACTGCCTGCTTCCAAACTTCTCTTTGTCTCTGTACGACTGAATATTACATGGTGGCAGCAGTGACTGAACTAAATTCACCCTCCTAAGAAGAAAATGAAAAACGGGGTCGACGAAGCTGTTCAACGCCCAATCAACCTCCCTCCTCCAAAGCCTTCGACGGCACAGCAGCCAGCTGGCCGAAATGGAAACAACGGTTTCTGCGCTACCAAACCAGTACGGGTTTTGATGAAACAAAACACGTGAAAAAACAGGTTAGTTTTTTCTTATACACAATGGGAGACGTAGCAGATGATACCAGTCAACCATGAACATTGACGAAAGCCCCGATTGAACATGACGCGCTTGTGACTGCGTTTGATGGCTACTTTGGGTGCAACGGAAAAACACGATCGTTGCCAGGGCCAACCCCAACAAAAAGAACACAGAAGTCAGGAGAGACAATTGAAAATTTCATTCAAGATTTGTCAAGCTAGCCGAAGACTGCGAATACGGTCAACTGAAAGGGGAAACTAATCCGAGACCGAATTGTTTTTGGGGTGTATTTGATGATGGTCTCTCAAATGAACTTCAAGCAAAAGCTGACTTAACACTCAGGCGATATTTCGCCTTGGCTAACCGCTTAAGCTGTGTCAGACCAATTGACATAGGCCAGAACACCAAGGCTACATCAAAATGTGTTATGCTCTTCATAGTTATGTGGGGATTGTCTTCAGTCGTGACAAGCTCCTAGCATAACATAAATCAGTCCCCAAATCCCCGAAGTCGGAGTTTTGGGCTGCCCATGTGGCGGGAAAATCAAAAACGGTCACCACACGTAAGTCCTCCCCAGCTGATGCTTTGTGCCATAGTGTTCAAATGCTTGGGCTGTTCGGATGATCCCTGGAGTCTTTTAGCAGGGTACGGACAACAACAACAACAACTCAGGCGATACAGACCAGCAGACAAGCGAAAAAAGGGAAAGAAAGTCAACACTTAATTGGGAGGATACTGCCATCAACCCCATCAAACAGCAATCAGAACAATAAAATATTTAGACTCCAGCATTTGGGAAAAGAAAAACCTGTGGATACTGCGGGAAAGAATCTCACTCCCAGATAAATGCCCTGCACATACAGCAATTTGTTTTTTCATGCCAAAACGAGGCACTATAAAACGGTTTGCCGAGCACTGCACGTCCAGTCGAGCTTCAGCGAAAATCAGTCCATCTTATCAGAAGAAGACTACTACACTTCACCAAAAGAAGGGAAGATGAACTTCTAGGCAATTTTTTTCATCTCCAAGAGGATGACTCCTGGACAGCAGAAATCATGACAAATGGCAGGCCCAACGTTTTCAAACTGGATACAGGCGCATCTTTTCAGTCGTAGGTGAAAAATGGGCTAACTCTTACAAGCTGACCAACACACACACACACACACACACACACACAACACACACACACACACCACACACAAAACACACCACAACACACGCACACGCACACACACACACACACACACACACACAACACAAAACACCCCACACATGCGCGCGCGCACGCACGTACGCGCACACACGTGCGTGCGTAAGAAGTCTCTCTTAACTATAAAAACATGATGTCCCCACGCATCGGATGTACGAGTATGTGTTGGGTAACCCAGCAGGCATCTCAGATGCTAGTAACAAAAAAAATCAGAGAGAATGTCGAGTAGTCGCGACGTGACGTAAAATGTTTGTATTGACTCGCTACATCTGGAGAGAAGGAAGGAGAAGGGCTGGCGTAGATTAGAATTTTGTGTGTGAGACGCAGGGGATAGAAAAAGGGGGGGAGGGGTGCCTGTTTTTGTAAAGAGGGTGGCTGCTTGGGACCGATCTGATAAAGTTGTCATGTGACTCGTCACAGGTGTGGTGGTGTGCGTGTGCCAAGCTAACAATGAAAGTCGGCCCGCCAATCAGAAAACACACATTTTTCAATAAAATTCAGGACACGTGACAAATTTCCACACAAACCAATAATATCGAAGGAAACAATTCTACCTGACAAGTCTTGATCTGGCAAGTTAGGTAAAACACACACACACACACACACACACACACACCAACACACACACCACACACGTTTCGAAAAAAAAAAAAAAAAAAAAGTATATATATAATTGTGACGGGTCTCCGACGCTCCCCCTCGTATATGATTTTCATATTCAGGGATGCAGGGGTTATAGACAAAAGTGTTACGCTTTCACAACCAAAATGCACTCTCGCATACACGGCAACGTGGCTTGAGTCGCACCCTGTTACACCCCAAAAAGACCCCGCCTCAAAAAGACGCCGGTGTCTTTTTGGCCCCCGACATCACACCCCAAAAGACGCCTCGCCCCAAAAAGACGCCGTGTCTTTTTGGGGGGTACATCACACCCCCCAAAAAGACGCCTCGAAAGTAAATGTGTGAGCACTCTCTCAGCCCTTCGGGCTTACGTTTCTTCAGCCTTCGGCATCAACCCCATAGCTTCGCTACGGCCTTTATTTGATGAGATCATCGATCAGACGGGGGTAGACTGGGACACAGCTTCGTATAAAAATATAAGTCAAAAGTTGGTCATGAAATGAAAATAAACGACCAGCACAGTCCCAAAAAGACGCCGGTCCTCCGGGCGTCTTTTTGGGGTGTGATGAAGGGGCCAAAAAGACACCGGCGTCTTTTTGGGGCAGGCGTCTTTTTGGGGTGTAAAACACCCTCACACCGAGTCTCCCCGGGTTCCACCGTACTTCGCCCTCCCACTCAAAGGGCTCCTGTCGGCCTCCCACAGGGCTTCTCTGGCTGCAAACACCCCACCGGTTTTTCTGGCGCTCCCTGTCTAGGCCCCAACAGGCTACACATCTTCTGGGCGACCGTCCCCACACGGGAGACAATTCTTCTCGTCGTCGGCTCTGAGGCTACAGCAACCTCCACTGTCTTACGTCCCCACCCAGGAGACAACGAGGGGACAGCTAACCTCTGCTTCACGCTGTATTTTCTTGACCCTCACAAGACGGGCGAGTTCACTTTCCCTTAAGTGAGTCACAACTCCCTGGTTTCCAAGCAGCTTATATTCATTCTCAAACAAAGAGAGAACCCGAGTTTAACTGGCTCAACCAATGGAATCACGGGCACACACCACATCACCACGATTTGTACCAATAAATTCCCAAGTTATTTTTATTCCACCCAAAGGAACACTAGTCACCTACACATACACACACACACACACACCACAGCTGCTAGCGCCAACAAAGACCCGGCACCCATAACCTCCTATTCAAACTCATGTTCGATTCCCCGAAGCTACCCCTTGTACTAACAGCCTGGACTTCTCCACCAGCCAGGGCTGATGCTTCGAGTATTTACTACCTCTATAGACAACAAGGCGCAAACCCCTCAATAGGCCGCAGCCTTCCATTTATTCCCCCAGAACAAGGATGACTGGATGGTCGCTGTACTCTGCCTGCAGGGTGACGGTCACCTACCCGTGACGGTCACCTGACACGATCGCCCTTCCCTCCCGGCCCACCGGAGAACCCAGTGAAGAGCCAGCCAGTGGTCGGACTGGACACTCCTTAACCCAAGACCGGAGGTCGCCAACTCCTTGTCACTATCCCTCGGACATTCAAAACACTTCCCAGTAACTCTCCCTCCTTCAGTATACGACTCGGGTACTCCCCTCTGGGGATGCCTGAGTTCGCACACTTGAAAAAACCCAGACTTGTCTCAACAACAGCAAAACTACCCCCTTTAATTTCCTAAAAAGCTCGAGAACATTCGGCCGATTCATGCATATGTATAATATAAATATATATATATATATATATATATATATATATATAAAATATATATTTTATATATATATATATATATATATATATATATATTATAATATATATAAAATAATATATATATGGAATATGGGTTTCTCATTTGGGATCCTTACCATCTAAAGGACATTTATAACCTTGAAAAGATTCAGAAGAGAGCAGCACGGTTCGTAACAGGGAACCACATCAGAGAAAAGGGAATACTAGGAAGAACATGAGGAAATTAGAATGGAAACCCTTAAAGAGAGAAGAGCTTTTATTAAACACAGACGGGAAAGGGCTGCCGCGAATCAAGGGAAACCGACGTGAACGTCAACCGCAACCACTTGTCGTTTTCATCAATGCATTTCCTTCCTCATTCTCTTCATCATCAGACTTTAAAAAAAAACACTCAAAATAATGCGTACGTAGTTGGTCGTCAATCTCAATACAGGCGCACGTCAAACAACAATGTGTGCGCGCATGCGCGTGTCGTGTGGTGTGTGTGTGTGTGTGTGTGTGTGTGTGGTGTGTGGGGGTTGTGTGTGTGTGTGTGGTGTGTGTGTGGTGGGCGTGTGTGGGGCATGCATTCCAGGAACTACACAGTGATATCCGGGAAAGTACACAGAAATACTTGTAAACTAATATCGCACGAAAAATCATAAAATAGAAACCAACAACAAACAAACAACAAACCCATCACGCTGCTATTATCAGCCTTTCCATTCCAAAATGATGACCCCACCCCCACCCCCCCCCCACCCACCCCCCCCCCCCCCCCCCCCCCCAAAAAAAAAAAAAGTAAAAAAAAAAAAAAAAAAAATCCCAGATTTCCAAACTGGGCCCTTTCACGAAAAATAGCAGTCATTTTTTTTTACGAAAAATAAAAATATGTGAGAAGGCTAACTAATTGTTCTGAAAACCCCTGATTACGTAAATTCGTTTGTCCATGTTATCTGGCGCAGTTTTTTCGAATACTTTTGAAAACCTGAACAACATGTCCACCATGAACATAGTTCACATACTTCCCATACTACTACTACACTACTTCCACGTACCCATTTTACAATGTCTGATGAGCAAGTCCAAAAATCGACATTTGCAGCCTTCTAAATTACTCGGAAACACACAACCACACCACACACACACCACACAACACCCCACACACACACACACACCACACAAAACCACACACACACCCCCACACACAACACACACACACACACAACACACAGACTTCCTCTCCCTCTCTCTCGTTTGTAAAAAAAAAAAAAAAAAATGCTTTTTTCACACGCATAATAATAATTATTCAAAATTATTCAACCTTGACCAAAAACAATAAGTTTGTCATAGCTTAAGGAAAGGTAACAAGGTCGATTTTTGAAAAAATCGTTCAAAATGTTCTTTGGGTTTATTTCCCCATATGCAGAGATTTTGATGAAAATTGGTGATAACCTTCCTTGGTTATTGTGCTAGCAGTAGGCAATAACCATTTACATCTGGGCATATTTTTAATCTTCAATATGTGCTTTAAATGGGAGGGGGTAACGACACAAATAAAATCATAGCGTTGGGGTTGTCACTCTCACACAGACACTATTACACTTGGAGTGTTCAAATTTTGCATGGTTTTAGAAAAATGTGATATCTATAAAATGACCTAAATTCAGAGTCTAATGTATATTAGCTGTAAGTGAGTGATGATTCAAGTACAACTAAAAGTGAACATTTTGAAAACTTTACTGACATTACCCAGACCTTTGATTTTAGGTCATTCAAAGAACACAGCATCAAGATGATCTCCACAAAATTGTTTGGACAAAAATTAAATGAAATAGATGACATTAGTGACACGAGTACGTGAAAAACGCAGTTTTGAGAAAATCGGCTTTGAAAGTTTGGTACATCATTGTATCCAATTGTTGCATCAGACACAGCCAATGTGAGACGAGGGCGACCGACAAAACCAGTTTTCGGGCAGCGTCCCCATATCAAGTTGTGGAAGCTTTCATTAGTGTTTGGGTACCCCCATGAGCACACTTGGAAAGCAGTGTGTCAGAGGACAGTGTCTCAAAACTGGTCTGATGGCTTGGCAGACATAGGGTGGCAGTGGAATTCTGTTGGGATCTGTAGGAGGATTCTTTTTCGACGGACACCACACACCACAGTTAGTATGGACTTTATTCCTGTGTTTCCCATATTGCCCAGATGTCCCTCTGCATGGCCCTCACATCCCCTACATTGTTCCTGATTGCAGCCCATAGTCTAGTGCCCTTGAATGTTCAAAATCATCTTTTTTGTCAGTCCCCCCTTCCCACCAATCCCAGTCATAGTTTTTCCCATATGTTGGTATTTCTCTTTCTTCAGTGCTGCAACCTTGTTGGTCAACTGCATCCCCATTCTTTTTTGGACATGGCCACAGCACTCAAGCTTTTCAATGTCTACATCCCCATAAATGGGTGGTTCAGCTTTACTCACAGACGAGAAAGACTTGCTGTCCCCATCACCCAAAAAAGAATTATTTCAGTTCATGAAGAGCCTCACTTCGTCTGAACGCCGTCACAGCTCCTGCTGGCTCCATGCTGCCTGCTGACCCTTCATGATTCTTGTCGCAGTTAGGGGCGTGTGTCTGCTTCCACTCAGTGAAGTCCTCTTCTGTCCTTTTTTTTTTTAATTTTTCGCGCATGCATCGCAGTAGTTGGACATGACAACAGTGTCGATGACTTTTGAATTTTGTTTGTCCACACAGAGTAAAACTGTAAACACCCCATTCTTTGACTGGAAACCTCTCCTCTGCCAGGTTCCATCGCAGGAAACAGCGACCTCCTCTCCCTTTGATGCCTTCAGCTCAGCTGCAAGGAGAAAGAGAGAATCACAGTCTAGCCAAAAACAATGTGAAAATACATCTTGTCAAAGGCAGTACTGTCGCAGAAAATATACTTAATGCCGTGAAACAACTAAACACACATACAAATTCAAAACATGAAATACACACAAGCACACACAAACACACTATATGACTATGACATTCCTATACAAACACACATCAGACACACCCACACTCTTACAAAAACCTAGCTGCAAAAATTCATGCCCACACGCGCATACATCATAATAAACACGCACACACACACACACACACACAAAACACACACACACACACACACACACACACACACACACACACACACACACACACACACACACACACACACACACACACACACACACACACACACACACACACACACACACACACACACATGTTTGCACACACACACACAACCATGTTTGCACACACACACACACACACACACACACACACACACACACACACACACACACACACACACACACACACACACACACACACACACACCCCACACACAACACACACACACACAATGTGAATATACATCTTGTCAAAGGCAGTACTGTCGCAGAAAATATACTTATGCGTGAAACAACATTAAAACACACACAACGGCCCTGTGACACAACGGCCCTATGACACAAAGGCCCTGTGACACAACGGCCCTATGACGGTCAATCCCTTTATTTACAACAACAAAAACAAAAACAAAAAAAGAAAAGAACAGGATGCATGCCAGTGTGCGTGCCATGTGTCATGTCTACATTGTCACTGCCACCACCCGCCCTCACTCACCAGAAAACGATCAAAATGAATTAAAACTCATTCTGAACATAACAGAATAACCCTCTTCAACATCTTTATGTGGTTTTGATGAACTGTCTATTTGACGAAACATACTGCTATTCCGTTGCTCTGCAATTAAAAAGAGGAGTTTTTTTTAAATGTAATGCTACGCACATGATTAATTGACTTTGATGTTTCCCCAGCTTTTTGTGCTTTTTCCCTTTGAAAAATCTTTTTAATCGGTTTTTTTTCCTAAGTAATTATGAAAAAGATTAAATATGTTCAATTTTTTTTTCCCAAGAAGTCATGCCCAAATTTTGTCATTTTTTGGGATGCGGGCATCAAAGAATTCGGGGAAAAAAAATTTTTCCCCAAAATGTAAAATTTATGTTTGGGTTAAATTTTTTAGGGGCCCAAAATTCTTTTTCCTTGTTCAAAAAATTAACCTCATTGAATAAAAATCAAAACATGGATTTACTGTACTTGATTCGGGAAAAAGAAAACCCCACAAACAGAAATTGTTGAAAAAAGCAAAGTTTTTTCATGCATCAAATTGACGTTTTTTAAACGCCCCTTTCCCCCGGGAAATCTTAGGGGGAAATTTCTGATATTTTGAAAATGTACATAATCCATTTTCCATTGATCCCGGGGCCCTTTTTTTTTTGGGACGGGGTATTAGTGGGGCGACCACTGTAAAACTGGGCCAGGTATTAGTGGGGGATGATACAGTCTTTTGAAACCCGTCCCCCCTTCAATTGTAAAAAGTTTTAAAAAAAAAAAAAAAAGAAAAAAATTTTCTGGATGTAAAATTTTGGGGCCCCGCTAGGGCCCCCAAAGTGACAGCGAATCCGACAGAACCAGAAAGTCCCTTTGAAAAAAGGGGAGATTATCTTAAAACCCATACTAGACGTAAGTTAAAGCAGAAAAAGACAGAAAGGACTGAATTATATTTTTCCCAAAAATTATCTGGGGAAGGAGCCCCGGGGCCGTAGGGTGCCCGGGCCATCCCCCCAGACTTAAAACCCCGCCCATAAAAATTTTTTGATGGGAGGGGAAATTTTGGAAAGAGCTCAAATCCCCAAACCTTGTACCCCAGAGAGGGGGTTGGGACCCCTTACGGAAAGCGCGAGTTTCGAAAGAATTTTGGGTGAAAAAGGTATGGGGGGTTGTTTCCGGAAACTTGGCCCCCTCCCCCGGGTCTTACCGCATTCCGCAGTGAGGCTCAGCATACGAAGCCCAAAAAAGGGATAATTTGGGGTTATTTTAAAATTTTTTGGGGAAGGGAGGGTCAAAAACACGATAAGGCGGGATTTCCGGTTTTGAAACAGTCGGATGTAAAAATTTAAAAGCATTTTTCGGGCCTGCGGTTGGACAGGGGAAGGGTTTCACCTGCGGGGATGGTATGTATGAAGGGCTAGCCATGGGGTTCCAAAGGTTGTTTTCGGGGGCGAACAAAGAACCAGAAAAGGGAAAGGGGGAGAAGATGAAAAAAATTTTCAGAGAGAAAAAAGCCAAAAAAGTCGGGGATTTTCTGCTGGGTTTTTTTGGTTTTATACGGGAAGTTTGAAACCAAATTTCGCAGAATCCGAGCCCCTTCCGTGATTGGTCAAGGCGGGGAAACCCCGGCAGGGGTTGAAGGGTTCAGACGTTTGCGAGCAAGCTTTACACCCTGGGCCTCGGTAAACAGGAAGAAATTAAAAAAGCTACCAATTTCCAAAAAAGAAATTTTCCCCCAAGAAGGAAAAAAAAAAAAGGGGAATTTTTTTGTAAAACAGCGAACTGTCCAAAAAAACAGGGATCCTTTTTAAAACAAAAGGGGCCCCCTGCAAAAAATTTTTCCCGGGGGGAAAAAAAAGGTTCAACTTGGAAATCTTTTTCCACCGTTCCAGAAAAAAGTCATTAGTTGGGCGAGAGTTTTTTTTCCCCAGGGGAAAAAATTAAAAAAGTCCCCCGGGGGTTCGTTATTTTTCCCCGTGTTCAAGTTTCTGATTAAAGGGGGAGGAAATATTTTTTTCCTAGCAAAAAGTTGTTTTAAGGGGGGGAAAAAGAAAACAAAGGGAAAAATACTCTTTTGTAATAAAAAATCAACAGTAACAAACTAATTTCCCCTCAAAATAGCTGTTTACACGCTCAAACAGCGTTCCCTTTGGGAACCAGCCCTTCCCCCCCTCCCCCCTTTTTAAAATTTCCCCAGGTTCCCCAATTTTTAAAATGATTGGGCCCCAAAAAAACTAACCAATGTTAAAATAACTGACCCGGGGCTATGTTTTTGGGTTTTTGGTTTTTGGGTGGGGTTTTGGGGGTTTGGGGGGGTGGTGGGGGTGGTGGTGGGGGTGGTAGGGGAGGGGTGGTTTTTGTGGTTGGTGTGGGGATGGTGATGTGTAGGGCTTTTTGTTTTTGTTTTCTTTCCCGTTGTGTTGGTTCTTGTTTTCTGTTGTTGTTTTGCCCGGGGTTGTTGTAGTTTGTGGTGATGGTGACGGTGGGGTTGTTAAATTTTTGTTGTTTTTATTTTTGTTGTTGTTGTTTTTTGTTTTTGTTGTTGTTGTTGTTTTTTGTTGTTGTTGTTGTTGTTGTTGTTGTTTTGTTTATCCGTTTTGTTGTCGTTTTCGTCGTCTCGTTGTTGTTGTTTTTACCCCATCGACTTTAACGAACGAAAAATTGACAAGGTGCAAAGTGGGGGGGTGGGGGGGGGGGGGGGGGGGGGGGGGGGGGGGGGGGGGGGGGGGGGGGGGGGGAGGGGGGGGGGGGGTGAGGTGTTTCGGGGGGTTTGGGGGGGGCGGGGGAAAAAAGGGGTGAGGATTGGGGTTTAGGAACCCCTGGAAAATGAAGGGAAAAAGGGGGGGGTGAAAGGGGGGAAAAGGGGGGGGGGGGGGGGAATTTACAAGGGAAAGGAAAAGGGCAGAAAAAGTCAAAAAAAGCAAACGGGGTCTGCCCCCAATTTTTTTACAAAAGGAAAAATGAAGTCTTTAAATTCCCCCCGATACCCCCCTTTCTTGTCAGTTGATAGAAGAACCCTGCTTCTGTGTCTAACCGGCATTTAAAAAAGTTCAGTGGATACATTTTTACAGGATCTCATAAATTTCCCTTTAGTTATGGGCAACTGTGTGCGATTTTGTTTAAAATACAAAAATGCTTGTCTGGATGATTTATTAAATGACCTGAATGATCCAAACCCCCTTTTTCCCCAAAGCATGGCCTTTCGGAAGATTTGGCTTTTAACGGAAACCCGACCCCATGTTTGGGTTGAAAAAATTATGAAAAGAGGGATTTTTGGTGTTTCAGTGAGGGCTGTGGTTCAACTTACCCAGTTTTCTTGGGAAAAAAAATGGCGCGGTTTTCAATTGATCAAGATTGAGAGAGAGAGGGGGGGGGGGGGGGGGGGGGGGGGGGGGGGGGGGGGGGGGGGGGGGGGGAGAGAAAGGATCTGTTTGTTAATGCCCTGAAACCCCCTGAGCTCCCCAAAACAGGAGGGACGGGGGCCCGGCAATATAAACCCTAAATGATGTGGGAGAGAGAGAAGGGGAGAAGAGAGAGAGAGAGAGAGAGAGGAGAGAGAGAGAGGAGAAGGGGAGAGACAACAGAAGACAGACAGGGCAGGGCAGAAGACAGAGCAGTGTCAGGCGGCCCCCCAAGGGGGAAAAAGTGTGTTGAATGCCCCGACCTTTCCCGCAGCTCACAGTAATTTTGGACGTTCACCACCGTGTGGGGGGTGTGGGTGGCCCGACGGAGGAATTTTAAATTTACACTTCTTCTCATTTTATATGTAAGGTATGTTGCTTACAGCCCAAGGGCGACTGCCAAAGGGGCCCTTTCGGGTGTTACCCCTGTTAAGGTAAGGTAATGTTGTTTCAGAAGATGCAAAGGGCCCTTCCCGGGGCTTTTTAAGGGAAGGGAAATTTTTCTTAAAAGCCCCGAAAGACTGCAAAAAGGGGCCAAATTTAGGGCTTTTTTAAGGGAGGTAATGTTCTTACAGGCCCGCCGACAGCAAAAGGGGCCCAAAACAGGGCTGTTTAAAGGGAAAGGTAAAATTTTTTTACAGCCCCGAGACAGCAAAGGGCCCATATCAGGGGTGTCACCCCGTTTTAAGTCAACCACGAAAAAAATCAATCACAATCCTCAAAAAGGGTTCAGCTTTTTTTTAAAATCCCCCTTCACAAAAGCACCAGAAAAATTTAAAAAAAAACTTTCCCCCCAAAAACCAAAATAGGTGGAAAAATGTTGATCTCTTCAGAAACACAAAATCACATCAGGGGGGGCCCTCGAACAGGGGTTTTTATGGAGTCTGCAGTATGGGTTTATGTCTACATCGTGCAAGTCCCAACATTTGAAGAAACTTCGGGACAACTTCTCTTGTGAATAGAACTGAAAGAAGTGAACATGTGCTGTGAACAGTGAAAGTATGTAGTGTCTTTTGTTCTCACCAGTTCAGCGGAGGTCGTGGGGTGAGGGTTTAATGACATCTTTCAACATCTACGGTCTGCAAGTCCCGCTTGACACTAACGGTGCCCAGTGGAGGCCACTTAAGCGCTCCTTCCCAAAGCAAACTGTAAATAATCCTGACAGGGAAAACTAGCATCTGGTGCTTGAGTTTATTCGGCAGGAAGGGTGCTGAAAATTAAGCAGCAATGTGTGCGTGGGAGAGTCAGGCATGTGGAGATACGACCATCGGTACGGTACAAACAATCAGAGTTGCTGACAGCGACTGCAGCATTTCTCAAGATACTAGGTTTCGGCTGTCAGCATTCTGGTCAGAACAGCGGATACTTCAGAAGCTAATAATAGGATGAACAGATACTTGGTTTCGGCAGTCATTGTTTCTGGTTGTTCTTGTAAACTTGTTTTCGGTTTTAATAAATAACACAAAAAATATTGATTGTCTTGCAAAGGGACTATGTTTATATGAAAGAGCACACTTTTCTGTATCAACCGATACAAAAATGTCAAAATCACCAAAATGTCAAGATACTAGGTTTCGGCAGTCAACCCTCGATATAAGACTGATATTGTTGCAAATATTCCTATGAGGGTGCAAAAAAATGTATCACCGGTCGTGGCCATCACGCGTGCGAACGGCTTTGTTTCATTCTTGGTGTACTGATTTTGATGTCTTTTTGTAAAATCAAGTTTCAGCACATTTGGAGCGGCTTTCAGCATAATGCAGCTATTTGACTGACTAAACAACCTTTTCACAGCTGGTGAGTTTTCATACATTATTTTTAATCCAGTTTTATGTCCATTTTAACTTTTAATGATTAAAAATCGGTTTTTAGGTATTAGAAATATTCACGTTGTTCTTCTTAAGATAAAGACTGCATTCAGCCAGAATTCCAAAGCGATTCTTGTGTGTGTATAATATATATATATATATATATATATATATATATATATATATATATATATATATATATATATATATATATATATATATATATATATATATATATATATATATTATATAACAGACACGCCAGTGTCGGACCACAAATGGCACAGTTCATATTTACAAGAACAATATCAATTATAAGTTCGTATCAACATGAATTTTAATTGTATTGATGATAAATGCTCAAAAAATAAAACAAGAAATACAAATCAGTTCTGTGAACTTGCTAAGTTGGTTGTCATTATAGGGGAATAAAAAACTGATCAGTGCAAATTGTATGGTCATCCATTGGCGTCAAAACTCAGGTTTTGCTTTTTTGTCTTTGTTGCAGTTCCGAGTCTGTAGGCAGTAAGAAAGTGGCGATGTCTCGTGACTATAAGAGGATAGACGACCCCAGTGTACCATTTCCATCTGAAGAAGTTGATGACTTGACAGTTGACTGGAATCTGTGCGCTCTGTGCCAGAACCCATCAAGCAAAGCACCTTTGATATGCCCAGCAAAGGGAGCAAGAGGAGATGGAGCAGGGTATACCTACGTTGCTTACAATTTGACAGCTTTTCAGGAGTTGGGTGAGTCCCCACTTTCTATTCCATTGTCTAAACTGGATGAAGGAACTGGTTTTGAGGAGACCTTGAGGAAGCACAAAGCTTCTTGGCACAAGTCCTGTCGTGCAAAAATAAGTAACACTGTTTTAAACAGGAAAAGAAAGCCAGCAAGTGATAAACCCAGTCCTGTGAAAACACGGAAACTTGCAGATGAATCTAGCTGTGAGACAGATGAGATGGACACAGGACCAACATGCTCTTTCTGCAATGGATGTCCCGGTGCAGCAGGGCTTCATCGAGCTCTTACTTTGCCCCTGGATGATAAAGTTCGTGCACATGCTCAGCAACTGAACGACCAAGAGCTACTCACAAAACTTGCTGTCAAAGACATGGTGGCAATGGATTGTCATTATCACATTAAATGCCTGTCTGCCTTGTACAGACGTGTACAAGCAAACCAGGCACAAGAATCAGAAGAAACGACAAACAGATCAACAGCACATGCTATTGCACTTGCTGAGGTTGTGGCTTATGTTGAAAGCTTCCGAGATAATCCCCAAACAGCCCCTGTTTTTGGCATGACATTTCTACTTCGTCTATATACTTCTCGTCTCTCACATTTTGGTTTAAATGATGAAAAGGTACATTCTACACGCCTAAGAAAAAAGATTGAAGCAGCCATACCAGATCTGAAGTGTGCGTATCAAGGGAGAGACGTCATACTTGTATTTGACAAAGACCTGGGTGATGCTTTCAAAAAAGTGTGCAATATTGATTCTGATGCTCTTCAATTGGTCAAAGCAGCCCAGATCATAAGGAAAGACATATTGAAGGGACAAGGGGAATTCAAAGGAGTCTTTGAAGACAACTGCCAAGAACAGTCAGTTCCAGCATATGTGAAAGCGCTCATGAGCTTTATCCTTGATGGCCCAACATCGATTGATCAATCAGAGTATGATGCAAAACCTCAAAGACAAGCTGTTCTCACTCTTTCCCCAAGTGATTGTTTTCAATTGTCGAAAGATTGCAAGGGACACAAAATTTCAGCGCCACAAGAAAGACCGAGAAATCCCTCTACCAATTTATCTTGGTCTGAAATTGCACGCAGAAAGAAAGAAGGGACTCATTACCACACTTTCTGATCTTGGACTTGGGATTTCTTATGACAGGGTGATGTCAATTTCATCTGAGATAGCACACACGGTGTGCAGACGATTTGAGGAGGAAAACGTTGTTGTACCAACAAACATGAGAAAGGGTTTGTTTGTAGCTGGTGTAGTTGACAATATAGACCACAATCCCACTTCAACGACCTCATCAGATTCTTTCCATGGGAGCAGCATTTCCCTCGTTCAGCACAGACTCAGTGAAGATGATGGTGAACAGCAACAGAGGCCAGTTATTGAGGATGGAGCAAACAGCCAAAATCGCACCATTCCTTTGTTGCCACCTGAATACACCAATGTTTTTTCCTGTGCCTGACCCACACAATTAAACACAAAAGACATTGCTCAAGAGGTTATAGGAAATAAAACACTCCAGCGAATCCGACAGAACCAGAAAGTCCCTCTTCAAAAGAATAGACATCATCTTCAAAAGCCAGTACCAGAGCAGTAAAATGGAGCCCCGGGGCATTTAGCTGCACAGGCCACTCCATCTTCAACTTGGAACCGCCCATTGAAAACGTTTTTAAACAGGATGGGAATTTGGAACAGAGTCAGCATCTAGTGTCACAGGGCCGTTGGTCATAGGGCCGTTGTGTCACCGGCACACTGTATGGTCCGTGTCACAGGGCCGTTTGTCATAGGCCGTTGTGTCACGGGGCCTTTGTGTCATAGGGCCGTTGTGTCACAGGGCCGTTGTGCCATAGGTCGTTGTGTCACAGGGCCGTCTGTCACAGCGCTCAAAGGGGTACGGCCCAGTTTTGCCGCCGTGCCACCGTGCCGATTTTTTATGAAAGTGATGTGTGAGCACTCTCTCGGGCCCTTGGGGCTTACGTTTCTTCACCCCTTCGGCATAAACCCCATAGTTTCGCTAGGGGCCTTTATTTTGATGAGATCATCGATCAGACGGGAGTAGACTGGGACAACAGCTTTACGAGTGATAATTCCCGTTAGGTCCAGTGTCGCGGCGGCGTCGGTGTTCGGCAATCTGGCACGGGGGCAAACTGGCATGTCCCCGCTCAAAGCCTACCCTTTTATAGGACTTTAGTTACAAAACGGGTTAAATACTTAAAACCCCGGGGCCCTGTGACACAACGCCCTATGACAAAAACGGCCCTGTGACACAACGGCCCTATGACACAACGGCCCTGTGACACATAGAGCGGACTTGGTCATACAATGCCTTGTACGCCAGAGAGCTGCTAGACTCTTTGCGAAAAGCTGCAAGATAAAAACGAATCTCTGGTGTGAAAAAGGTCCACGGAGGTTGATCCGGGAAAATTGGAAAAATCGGATACTACTCCTAGGTCTAGACCTGCATTCCGCACGTAGGCTGCATACGAAGAAACCAAACGGGGCAAAAACATTTCGGGTTTTTTTCAAACTTACTTTGGAACGAGGTCAAAGACACAGTCATAGGCAGGATTGTGCGGTTCTGAGAACATCAATATAATAATTGAGACAGTTTTTTATCTGTATCAAGACAGAAACCCTTTTCCCCTAACGAGTCCCACTCAGTGAACTGAATGGTCCCGGAATTCAAAAAAAGTGCTCACAATTTGATAAATTGCAATCTTGCAAGGAAAGAAATTGTCCTTGTGGCCCGAAACAATATCACCCATCCCTCGATTTCATTCAAACAAGCTCAGTCAACAGATTATCTATAAAGGCTATGATTTGGGAAAAGAACACCATGTCAAAAGCAAATTAGTAACCATCTTTTGCATAGTGAAAGCAGCATTTGGACTCAGCTTCCTCTCCACTACATGCAAACCTATCCCTTCCAGCAAGATACACTCTTGTAGCAGTGGAACATAGAAGACAACGCCAGTTTCATACTCAGAGAAACTGAATACACCTTGTTTGATGACCAATCAAGAGAACGATATACAACTGTCAATCGAAGAAATTCCGTACATCTCTCAATGCATGCCAGCACACCCCCACCAACACCTATCCATACAGAACTATGTGTGCTGGTTTATGCAAAGGTACCATATAACTGATCGTTAAAAAAAAATCACAACATCCCCCCCCCCCCCCCCAAAAAAAACCCTTTCCCTGCCACTCTGTCTTTCAAGAGCATTTCTGTGCGTTCAATTCATGTTTATAAGTCCAACCAACCATGGTAGCCATTTCAGGCTGTCACCTTAAGTCAATCCCTTTATTTACAACAACAAAAACAAAAACAAAAAAAAGAAAAGAACAGGATGCATGCCAGTGTGCGTGCCATGTGTCATGTCTACATTGTCACTGCCACCACCCGCCCTCACTCACCAGAAAACGATCAAAATGAATTAAAACTCATTCTGAACATAACAGAATAACATCTTCAACATCTTTATGTGGTTTTGATGAACTGTCTATTTGACGAAACATACTGCTATCCGTTGCTCTGCAATCAAAGAGATTGACGTGTCTTTTAAATGTAATGACTACAGTCAGCATGATTTAATTGACGTGACTGTTTCACCAGCTGTTGTGCTCTTTCCTTTGCTAAAATCATTTATCGGTCTTTTCTTTCAAGCTAAGTAATCTATGACAATGACTTAAATATGTTCACAATTTTATTTTCCAGAGAAGTCATGTCCACGATATTTGTCATCTTTAGTATGCATGCATCAACTGAATTCGTGGAAAACCAATTTTCCCAAAATGTAGAATATGATTGTTCAAATCTTCTCTCAGTGGACCATATTCTTTTTCATTGTTCAATATTAACCTCATTGTATAAAGAATCGAACATGGATTTGACTGTACATGATTCTGTAAAAGCAATAACCCACAAACTAGAAATTGTGCAAAAAGCAAAAGTGCTTTCCATGCATCAAATTGACAGATTTTTGTAAACGCTCCTTTCCCCAGTAATATCTTAGTGGAATTTCTGATAGTTGACATGTACATAATCCATTTTCCATTGATCCCTGATGCCTTTTTCTTAGACAGAGGTATTAGTGAGGGCTGACACACTGTAATCTAGGCAGAGGTATTAGTGAGGGATGATACAGTCTGTTGTAACCGTCCGCCTTCAACTTGCTAAAAAGTTTAAAAAAAAAAAAAAAAGTAAAAAGTTCTGGATGCTGAAGGTTGCGGCCAGCTATGGCCTCCAAAGCTGACAGCGAATCCGACAGAACCAGAAAGTCCCTCTTCGAAGAATGGGAGATTATCTTCAAAGCCAGTACTAGAGCAGTAAAGTTCAGCAGAATAGACAGAAGCATCTGAATGTATATGTTCCAACAATATCTGAGAAGGAGCCCCAGGGCAGTAGGCTGCACAGGCCACTCCCTCCTCAGACTTGAAACCGTCATGAAAATTTTTGATGGTGGGATTTGAAAGAGCTGATACAAAGCCTTGACT
>JAFLJL010000938.1:127960-174002 GCA_018398815.1 Conus ventricosus
ATTGGAATTCAACAAGGCATCATTTATGTTTACAATCTTGACAGATACTATGCCATGTTATATCAATGCCCTTTTTACAAGATCGAACAGCTTTTCTGGCTCGACGAAATTCCTTCTTCCCTACCCACGCATTGATCTATACAAAACAAGCCTAGCTTACTCTGGACCATATGTCTGGAACTCACTTCCACCGAATCTACAAAACATGAATACTTTAAAACTTTTCAAGGAACATTTGCATAAACATTTTATGTCTCAGTAGTTAAATTACTCGATTACAATGATTAGCGTCCACTCGCTAAGTCTTCTGTGAAGCATACTTTGAATAAATCGTCTAAACATAAAACCTACTCCATTAAAATCGCTCATCCCCACTCCCACTCTGTCTACCATCCCTTTTCTCCTCCCCTACCTACCATTCTCTCTTCCCACCCTCCTTTGACCTCTCTCTCTGTGTAGTTTTTGTTTGTTTGTTTGCCTGTAAGTTTCCTTTTGTTTTACCATCCCCCATCTCATTAGTGCTTTTATGAGTAGTTTGCTTATCATTGTAGAATTAGATTATCATGTTGCTATGTTGAATTGTCTGTATGAATGATATGTGCTGAAATAATGTATGCATGACAAGGACAGATTGTAAGACTAGGCTTTGGCCTAAAATCTTCATCCTTGGGTATTAAAGATCAATCAATCAATCAATCAACCAATCAATCTCTCTCTCTCTCTCTCTCTCTCTCTCTCTCTCTCTCTCTCTCTCTCTCTCTCTCTCTCTCTCTCTGTCTCTCTCTGTCTCTGTCTCTCTCTGTCTCTCTCTGTCTCTCTCTCTGTTTCTCTCTCTCTCTCTCTCTCTCTCTCTCTCTCTCTCTCTCTCTCTCTCTCTCTCTCTCTCTCTCTCTCTCTCTGAAGTATTTACTTGTCTGTGTCACTCACACGCTCCCTTCTCGCCTGTCTGTCTGTCTGTCTGTCTCTGTCTCTCTGTCTCTCTCTCTTCTCTCTCTCTCTCTCTCTCTCTCTCTCTCTCTCTCTCTCTCTCTCTCTCTCTCTCTCTCTCTCATAAGGGGTGTGTGAGAGAGTGACATAGACATGGAGAAAAACAAACTATTTCACCCACTCCAATCTGGATTCCGATCTAATCATTCCTGCCACACAGCATTATCACGAATGTGTGACTCATGGCTTTCAAATATGAACCAATCACAAATAACAGGGGTTGTCTTTCTTGACTTCAAAAGGCGTTTGATCTTGTTGATCATTCCATTCTTCTAAAGAAACTATCTCTCTACTTGAACCATACCCCGACAATCTCATTATTCCAATCATACTTGAACGATAGGACTCAGTATGTGGCGCTTAATGGCAAAACCTCCACTTCAGACTTTGTCAGACATGGAGTCCCCACAGGGCTCTTACTTAGGCCCCCATATTCGCATCTTCATCAATGATTACCATTGTCCGACAGATGAAAAGGCCACGACAGATTTATTTGCTGATTACTCGTCGCCCAAACGAGGGTAGTGATCTTACAGACAATAGAAACTTCTCTCCAGGAAAGTCTAAACTACGGTCAAGACTGGTGTCATTCAAATCAATGGTCAAAACACCCACCAAAAAACAAATCTATATATAGCACCCGCCAAAAACGACCAGTTGAACTCCATACTTTGCCTAAAACTTCAGATGAATGGCACTTCTAACGAGCAGTTAGATGAGCATTCGTGTTTAAGGTTAACGATGATAAAGAATAGAAAGCAATCTCAACTAAATAACGTATGCAAGGTAGTCTCAAACACCCTTTTTCCCCTGTTATCTCAATAAAGCGCTACTCAACAGTAATGTGCTTAAACTTTTCTTCAATGCGCACATAATGTCACGTAAAACTAGACGCCTCAACCAGTGTGGGACCGGCATAAGTGGACGTCCACAAAAAAAGGCTGAATTCTCTCCATAGACGTGCAGCAAAGCTACTCATCCAGCTTATCTCTACAACAGACGAAAAACTAAAAGCGCTGAACATACTTCCTCAGAAATAGGCAATTGGAAATCAACAAGCATCATTTATGTTTACAATCATGACAGAAACATGCATGTTATAATCAATGCCCTTTTAAACAAGATCGAACAGCTTTTCTGGCGCGACGAAAATTCCTTCTTCCCTACCCAACGCATTGATCTATACAAAACAATCCTAGCCTTACTCAGGACCATAATGTCAGGAACTAACCTACTCACTTCCACCGCATCCACAAAACATGAAAACTTTAAAACCTTTCAAAGGAACATTTGCATAAACATTTTATGTCTCAGTAGATAAAATTATCGATTACAATGATTAGAGTCCATTCGCTCGTCTTTCACTGTGAACCATAACTTTGGAATAAAATCGTCACAAACATAAACCTACTCCCTTAAAACGCTCCTCCCCATCCACTACTCTGTCTACCATCCCTTATCTCCTCCCCCTACCTCCATTCTAACTCTATCCCCACCCTCCCTCTGACTCACTCTCTCTCTGTAGTTTTTGTTGTTTGTTTGCTTGTAAGTTTCCTTATTTTTTATTACCATCCCCCATCTCATTAGTGCTTTTATGAGCAGTTTGCTTATCATTGTAGAATTAGATTATCATTTGCTATGTTGAATTGTCTGTATGAATGATATGTGCAGAAATAATGTATGCATGACAAGGACAGATTGTAAGACTAGGCATTGGCCTAAAATCTTCGCATCCTTGGTATTAAAGATCAATCAATCAATCAATCAATCAAATAATCAATCAAATCTCCCACATTTCAATAGCACTGCCTCAAAATTTCTTATCCTTGAGTAATAACGTTTTTGGAGTCTTGAGTTTAGAGTCCTACCACACCCAACACAACATCGACCAGTATTTCCAGCCGGTCCATACAAGTTTATTTCACACAAAAGCCAACGCCTCGAGACAATTGAACGATTAACTACACATGATGACATCTATCTACTCGATGATGACTAACAACGCAACGGATCAGCCCATTACTCCCCGGCTCGTTACTCCCCCCGGCGCTTTAACTCCCCCGGTTAGGGTTAGGTTAGGGTTAGTGATAGGGTAGGTTAGGGTTAGGGTTAGGTATACGGGTTAGGGTTAGGGTTAGGGATAGGGAAAGGGTTTGGATAGGGTTAGGGATAGGTTAGGGTTAGGATGGGAATATGTTAGTGTTAGGGATAGGGTTAGGGATAAGGATAGGGATAGGGTTAGGATAGGGTAAGGGGATAGGGTTAGGGATAGGGATAGGGTTAGGCAGCCCGGGGGATTATCGAGCCGGGGAGAAACGAGCCGGGGGAGTAACGATCCCGGGGGAGTAATAGATGCTACCGCCTAACAACTGGCATCAAGCGCATATTGTGACCCTCCATCTATTAATCTTAATTTTGTCCCCCCCCCCCCACTTTACTTTTTTCATTTTTTTTTATACCACCCTCCTTCAGTGTGTGTGTGGTGTGTGTGTGGTGTAATTGTTGTGTGTGTGTGTGTGTGTGTGTGTGTGTGTGGTGTGTGTGTGTGTGTGTGTGTGTGTAGTGTGTGTGTGTGGGTGAGTGTGTGTGTGTGTGAGGTGTGTGTTGTGTGTGGTGTGTGTGTGTGTGTGTGTGTGTTGTGAATCGCCCCACTTTCCATCACATTATCCAAGCGCATTATTATTTGTTGTTTTCAAAGATAGACCCATTTGTAGCCTTCCATACTAACTGCCATTCTCTCCGGCACTGTAAGATTTTTTCCCGAAATCACGATGTAAAATCCCTCAGATGGTTGGCTTATATTCAAAAATGATTTGGAAAAAAAAAATATTTGTTCTCTATGTATCCTCCTCACAGCGGGGGGGGGGGGGGGGGGGGGGGGGGGGGGGGGGGGGGGGGGGGGGGGGGGGGGGGGGGGGGGGGGGGAGTAGGTTGGGAGGAGAAACACTGGAAAGGGGGAATAAAAGGATAGATGGAGGGGAAGGAGAGGTGGGGAAGGGGGGGGCGGCAAGGAGGTGGAGGTCAACAGGGGTCCCTGGTAACAGCAGGGGGCTCTGGACCCCTGCACGTGCGTCCGGAACCCCTCCCCTCCCACCCGGTCTCCCCCCGTCCACGCCCTCCCCACCACCCTCCAAACCCTGTAAAAAAACCAGCCCCTCACCACTTCCCATCTCCCCACCCAACCAGTCTAGTAATCATCACCACCAGATCCCCTGGTGTTCTGTGGCATGTGGGCTGTACAGGGTATGGGAAGACTGTGAGATTATAATAATCTTGGTGGCTGGGGAAGTCAAGTTTGTGGAAAAAAAAAAAAAAACATATGTGAGACCGCTGACCTAGTCTCACCGCACACCATTTTTTCTCATTATTATCAATGCGCTTATCATCAAATGAAATACATGTAATTGTTTCATGGTCTTCATATTCACTTTCTTTTCTTGCGAGAATAACAACACAAAAACAATAAACTGAAAAATTATCATCAAAATTAAATACATGTGGATGAAGAAGGAAAAAAATTAGGCCCTGCTGTCACTGTCTTAATTTCACATTCTTGTGAGAATAACAACAATGAAAACAATAAAAAATTATTACAAAATGAAATACATGTATTTTTTCATTGGGTTAATTTCACTCTTGTGAGAATAACAACAATAACACAATAAACTGAAAAATTATCATCAAAATGAATATCCAAATATGTTGAAAGGAAAAAAATAGGTCCAGCTGTCCCTATAACAACAATAAAAACCATAAACTAAACAAAAATGGCTGTTGAGCAACCAGCGACCAAACGCATTACGTTAGGAAGGAAAATGGTCAGGAACATTGACAGGTTTTATTCATCATTTTAGTCCTCAGAAATCTAAGAGTACGCCTGTATGAGAACTCATCCTGCATGCTCAAACGGTACTTGACACACCCTTTCATAAATGTCCACATAAGTTTCGGTTATAAATCTTCACCATCAAAGTGGAGGGACATCTGGGATCGGAAAGAGAGGGGTGTGCGAGAGCCACTTTTCTGGAGGGAAGTGGTGATGGGCTGTGTACACAACCACTAGAGCCACTTCAGGAGTAAAGGGTGATGGCTGTGTACACAACACGAAGCCCTTTCTGGAGGAAGGGGTGATGGCTGTGTACCACAACCAACGAAGCCCCTTTCTGGAGGAATGTGATGCGGTTACTACGAACCACGAGAGCCCCTTTCTGGAGGAAGGGGTGAAGGCGTGTACACAACCACGAGAGCCCCTTTTCTGGAGAAGGGGTGATGGCTGTGTACACAACCACGAGAAGCCCCTTTCTGTACTGGAGGAAGGGGTGGATGGCTGTGTACACAACACGAAGCCACTTTCTGGAGGAAGTGGTGAGCTGTTAAGACACAACCACGAAGCCCCTTTCTGGAGGAATGGGAGAAGGCTGTGTACACACCACAGAGAGCCCCATTCTTCTGGAGGAAGGGGTGATGGCTGTGAACACAACCACGAGACCACTATTCTGAGTAAGGGGTGAAGGCAGTGATACACAACCACTAGAGCCCCAATCAGGAGGAAGGGTGATGGCTGAGACACAACCACGAAGCCCCCTTTCTGGATGAAGGGGTGCTGGCTGTGTACACAACCACGAGAGCCCCTTTCTGTAGGAAGGGGTGATGGCTGTGTACACAACCACGAGAAGCCCCCATTCTGAGGAAGGGGTGAAGTGAGTACACAACCACGAAGAGCCCCTTTCTGGAGGAAGGGGTGATGGCTGTGTACACCAACCAGTTGTCTGCTAGAGGGTTGCGGCGGGCAAAAATTTCGACGTCGGACCCCCATAGCCCAGCCTGCATTGTTTTTTTCGTCAAGTAACTAACTCGCAAGGTCACCACCAATCATAACCGGCAAATGTTTTTTTTCTGGTTTTCAAGCATGACAACTACCAGGATCTCCTTAAGGCGGCCCGTGTTTTGTCCCTGAGTCTCGCAAAGCTCAAAGCTTATTGCCCTATACAGACAGTTTCCGTCTCCAACAATGTTCTCCCACCTGCGAAGGTGGACGAAGCAGTTGCTTGATTTCTCTGTCGGGTAGATCTATGGGAAATGGAAAGACCAATCTTGGAATTGCTCTTTTCGCCCAATGTTTATTAGTCGGGTGAACTGGATCTGGCTCAGGATTTTGTACCCTGGTGATTTTAATTGAATGCATCAACTTCTTTCTCGCTTCAAACAGAAGTTTTCTTCCAACATTGCAGTTATTTCCTCCATTTCCATTGTCATCTTCTCACTTTCCTTGCAGTCTTTCACCTTCATTCTTTCCCTGTTTCTCCGTTGTTCTCTGCGGGACGATTCCATTCCACTCCCCCCACCTCATTCTCTGCCCCCTACTCATCGCATTCACTCCTGGCATCTTTTTTCTCCGCCTCTGTGTGCCTCTTCTCCATCCCTTCTCTTTTATTCCTTGGGTATTTGCATGCTTTCCTCTTTCTCTCTTTAATGAAATCATCCCTCTCTCAAACCCAATCAGCTTTCGTTCCCCCTCCAAGCCCCTTCTCCTCCATTCTTCCAAACCAACCCATAACCTTCCCCCTGTTCTTTCTGAATCATACTCTGTCTTTTTTCTTTTCCGCCCTTCTGTTCTCTTCTCGTTTCTGTCTCTTCGTCCTTGTTTCCCAGCATTCTCCCCCCCGCTCTTTTCCATCATCTGCCCCTTTCTTTCGATTCACCTGCTTTCCATTTTCGCAATTTCCCCCCGTTTCTGTATTCCCTGCCTTTCCCTCCCTCACTTCTTTCGATCATCTCCATGCCTCCCCACCACTTGTTTTGAACCCTTCGCTGTCTTTGTCTTCTGAACAGTTCAGATTGACATCGAAGTTGAAAGTAAAGAAAAATCTCTGATCAGTGTCTGATGGCGTGCATTCACTATGTGTTCATCACAAAGGTCATTAACTTAAACACATGAAAAAACTGGTGACTGCATCGGCCACACCCTGCCGCGCCTGCAGACAGTAAACAAGTAAATTTGTCTCACATAGCCTAACACTTTCACACAACTGAGACTCTTTCTTCCTGCCTCTTTTATCGTTGCTACGTACTTCCACTGAAGATTCCGTGGCCCCTTCTTCTGCAACATTTGATGCCGAAGTGGATGTAAGCAAGATGCTGAGAACGTTGGTGGGTCCGGTGTCGGCCAGTGGTCGTCCACACAGACGTACTCTTCGAGCGAAAGCCCCACACTTTGTATAGACCGTGTGAGGAGAGGCTCTTGTGCTTCAAGCTGGCTGCAGGAACAGCTCTGTGGTCGGTCTACATATCCAAGTTGGAACCGCGTGCGAAAACTGTTTGCTGATTGTAGTGGGGGGTCACATTCGGCCACGACTGAATCCGAACAATTGACAGCATCCCGCAGATCGAACTCAGGCCGCTGTTCTATTCGCCTTCACACCTCCGTCGATCTGAGCAAGCATGCCAAGCAACCACATGCGTCGGTAGTGGAACCTTAAAGTTGCGTATTATTCCAGTATCGCATGTTGGAGCTATTGCAGTAGAATTCGCAGGCAAGAACAGAACTTGAGACTGCTTTCCAGGCTGCTCGTGGAATTTTGTCGCGGAGCAGTTGTCCATCACAAAGGAGCACCTCGCGCCGTTGCATTTGCATGTCCTGACAAAACGGATAGCAACCACTCACAAAAATGTCGCTGTGCATCCATGCGCTGTAGATTGACTTGTAGTCCACTGTCAATCTTTTCCACATTTTTGAAACATCGTGGATTAGCAAACATGCCGATGAGCAATGGTCGAAACGTTTGTCGCTACCGCCCATGTTGCAACACAGAGGACAGTAACCCTATCCTTCGACGACTTCTTCTGCCCTCAGCATTTTTCATTCTTGAAGGTGAAGGTCTTGTCTGGCAGAAGTCGCCAAAAGAGGCAGTTTCATATCAGCAATGTAGACATCCTTCACTTCATACTTTTTCATAGAGTTGGTAGAAGGACCCTTCTACCCACGATCTTTAATCGTTTCGTCACACTTGCTCTTCTCCACTCATCGAATTAAATACGATGCTGTGGTCCATCCTTTTCCATCGATCCGAGAGCCACCCGTTTCGCAGTCCACCCGTCACTGCCGAGAGAAAGCAGCAAACTCCTCGGCCTTCGATTCAGCACAGGTCCGTTCATAGGTACCACCCCCTGTGACCTCATAATTTGAAAAAAAAAAAACCAAACCGTAACAGGTGATCAGTAACCTGGAAAATAACACTACCGTAGCCTATAAAATAAATCAAGTTCAACAGGAGATCTAGGTCTAAGGCCGTCTGGAGAACGAAATATCAGCAACACACGACACGTCCCACAACAGACGTACACAACGCATATCATACACACACACAACACAAAGGCAACGGAAACCCCTCCGCTCCGCTCTCTCTCCTTTCTCACTCCACTAGCTCTCACTTTGACACAGCGTGATTGACATCGGTTTGGGGCTAACTGTCCCGTTCTGTCTACCAAATTTATGAGGAATGCTGGGACGAGCCGCGCGCACGCGGCACACCCACACACACACACACACACACACACACACACACACACACACACAACACACACACACACACAGCAACACACACACATCACACGCACGCACGCACCGCACGCACACAGAAACCACACACACACACACACACACACACACACACACAGAGAGAGAGAGAGAGAGAGAGAGAGAGAGAAGATTGAGTAGAGAGAGAGAGGAGAGAGAGAGAGAGAGAGAGAGAGAGAGAGAGAGAGAGAGATAGAGAGAAAGAGAGAAAGACAAGAGAGAGAGAGAGAAAGAGATAGAAGAGAGAGAGAGAGCGAGAGAGATAGAGAGAGAGTATGAGAGAGAGAGAGAGAGAGAGAAGAGAGAGAGAGAGAGGATAGAGTAGAGAAAGATAGAGAGAGAGAGAGATTACAAAGATAAGAGAAGGTACGATAAGATACACTTTATTTATCCCCAAAGGGATAAATTACCAACAAAGCCCACAAAACAAACATAACGAACACAAAAGATAAATTAAAAAATAAAAGCTACATTATAATACCACATAAAACATCATAAATATGTAACACTGTACCCACACCCACGCACACACGCACACACATCCCACACACACGCGCGCGCGTGCGCACACACACACACTACACACACACACACACACACACACACCACACTCCATCACACACACACACACACACACACACACACACACACTCACACACACACACACACACACACACACACACACTCACGAAACGCATGAAATAACTCACACACACACACCCACACACACACACACACACACACACACACACACACACAACACACACACACACACACACAACACACACACACACACGTATCACCACACAGTTATAGCAATGGATGTCACGGTATCACAGAATCACGAGAAAATCACAGCGATGGAGATTGATTTGCGAGAGAGATAGAGAGAGAGAGAGAGAGAGAGAGAGAGAGAGAGAGAGAGAGAGAGAGAGAGAGAGAGAGAGAGAGAAGAGAGAGAGAGTAGAGAGAGAGAGAGAGATAGAGAGAGGGAGTGTACTTAAGAACAGGTAGTACAAAAAATAGATCGGTTCCTTACCTTGAATCTGAAAACCATAGAAGCAGATTGTCATCCGCAGTTATCCAGTTTAAGATGCGCGTGATCGTTTTCGCGATAGATCCTGGTTCCACTGGCAACAATTGTAACAAATTTCTGGCGATCCCTCCATATGTTGCAGAGGTTGGTAAACTGAAAACCCAGCTTACCTCAGCTATCACAGCCTTACTATGTAGAGGGTTGGCTTCTATATTACTTATAATGTCGAGCTTTGACTGAGGGAAAGGAGCATTTCTCTTTTTTCGCGCGTTTCAGACATGTTCGCTTTGAAGGAACGCGGCAAGGTGGTTGTGATGAGCCTGAAGTTTCCCGCGGAAGTTAAGTACCGATAATTCTCCCTTACAGGACAGATGAATAACTCGTCCTTACATCGGTTTTGAAGCCGGTGCGATCTCACTCCTTATAACCGGACTTCATTGTGCGGTTTTAAGGGGCCTAATTTTCACTTTATCACAGTAAGCGAGGTATCGTATAACCGAACTCCTTCTAAGGGGCGAGTTATTTAAGTCATAAACAAAAGAACAATGTAAATCGGGATACTTTTTTTGCTCCATAAAAAAAAGAGGAACCATAAAACCGAGCTCCTTATACGGAAAAAAGGGATGGCGAAATGTATTTCGTTTCCCCAGGGATGAAGCAAGGTATGTTTTTTTGTTTTAATAAAGACTTCAACTTGTAACAAAGACCAACATCATGAGAATGTGTGGGGTGTGTCAGTGTGTGGACGGTGTGTGTGTCGGCATCACGAGTTTGTGTGTGTGTGTGTGTGGTGTGTGAGTGTGTGTGAGTGTGTGTGTGTGTGTTTGTGTGTTTGTGTGTGTGAGTTGTGTGTGTGTGTGTGTGTGTGGTGTTTGTGCACTGATGTGTGTGTGTGTGGTGTGAGTGAGTGAGTTTGTGTGTGTGTGTGTGTGAGTGTTGTGTGGGTGGTGTGGTGTGTGTGGTGCCACTGTGTGTGTGTTGTTGTGTTGGGTGTGTGTGAGTGTGGGGTGTGAGTGTGTGATGTGTGGTGTGTGTGTGTGGGTTGTGTGTGTGGTGGTGTGTGTGTGTGTGTGTGCCACTGTGTGAGTGTGCGTGAGTGTGTGTGTTTGTGTTTGTGTGGTGTGTGTGTGTGTGTGTGTGTGTGTGTGTGATGTGTGTGTGCCACTGTGTGTGGTGAGTTGTGTGAGAGTGTGTGTGTGTGTGTGTGTGTGTGAGTGTGTGTGTGTGTGTGTGTGTGTGAGTGTGAGTGTGTTTGTGTGTTGTTTGTGTGTGTGTGTGTGTGAGTTGTGTGTGTGCGCCACTGTGTGTGTGTGAGTGTGTGTGTGTGTGTGTGTGTGTGTGTGGTGTGAGTGTGTGTGTGTGGTGTGTGTGTGTGTGTGTGTGTGTGTGTGTGTGTTTGTGTGTGTGTGTGGTGTTGTGTGTTGTGGCCACTGTGTGTGTGTTGTGTGTGTGTGTGTGTGTGTGTGTGTGGTGTGTGTGTGTTGTGTGTGTGTGTTTGTGTGCGTGTGTGTGTGAGTGTGGTGTGTGTGTGTTTGGTGTGTGTTGTGTGTGTGTGTGTGATCATTGTACATTAACCAGCTGAACGTCAATCAGACTGCAACACGAGAATTGTCCGTGATCGGATAATTACTTATTGCAGAAGTCAACAATGGGTACAGAACTGTCGGCGAGAAGATCTTTCGACAACGATCAGCTAAGTACCTCATGTAAACTGTCACCTGTGTATGAGCACTTTGAGGACAACCAGTTTTTGGAATGTACAACAAAAGTCAGAATTAGGCTTCTCCAGTTCTGCCAAGTCAACCAACATTATCAAAGTCCCACAATCCCCATCGAGTGTGACAAGGCAAAGAAAAACTGCCCACTCCCTGTGTAACAGCAAACCCCCACGGACGACAAAGAAGAAGCCACAAACACCTACATGGTAAAATATGACCTTCAGCTTGGTCGCTAGGGGGATTAGATTGAAACTTTCCGCTGCAGCTAGAACGTAAGACAGAAAATGCTTTCCTGATTGAGCATTACTATTCATGATCCCGGAAGAGAAAACGAATTAAAGCTTTTGAACATAATGAAAGTTGGAATTTGTAACATGAATAAACAAAACACAAAAATAACTCTCTCTCACTACTCTCCACTCTCTCCTCCTCCACTCTCCTCACTCTCTCTTTTCACTCTCTCCTCAATCCATCTCTCATCTCTCTCTCTCACCTCTCTTCCTCTAAAGCCTCTCATCACTCTCTTCTCTCTACTCTCTCTCCTCTCTTCTCTCTCTACTCACTCACTCTCTTCATCTCTCAACACTCTCCCTTCTCTCACTCTCTCACTCATCTCCGGGAGGATCATAAACATGCTACGTTTTCCCTGCTTTGATGCAAACCGAGTATGTCCAAGGTCTGTTGAACGAACAACATTATATAAAATGAGTTCTGATGTAAACCTTGGGCCCTTGTGCAGACTTATGAGAGTTTCAGATATGCTGGGAATGTATGAAGAAAACTAAAAACCTTGGAACAAGAAAAATAGGGTCCTGGTTTGCACTGAGTGCAAAACAAAGCATAAAATTTTAAGAATAGATTTTACACAGGATTTCAAGAATCCCAATAATGATACGGACAGGGCAGCAAATTGTGCGAAGAAACAGCCTATAAGGAGTTCATTAAGTGCAAAAGAAAAAAAGCCATAAAGAGAATATCATAATGTCTTTACGTTAACAAATAATTTGAAGAATCCAAAGAAATTTCTGGGTACCATATTCGATCTTTCAACCTAAATTCTACCCAACCAATGAATTCCATTGAAGATTGTTATAAACCTTAATAATGTATTTTAAACGGTGTAGCAAATGTAAAATGATCTGGGCAATGTTGTAGCGATCGTTTATTGAATGTTCCTCCGACGCAGACTTTGATATTAATAATAGACTCTCTAAACGAGAGAATATCTGATAATGAATAAAAAGTGCAATCAAGCAATAAAGAGCAAAAAAGCGACTGGAGAACCCCGGATGGTATGCTAGGAGAATTTTATAAATACAGTGTTGATATTATTGTACATTTCTTGATTAAATTTTTCAACACATTTTTGACAATGGCTGTATCCAGATGAATGGTCCATGTCAATCTTACACCCTGTATTAAGAAAGGGATATGAACTGCCTGCCAACTAACAGGGGAATCTCACGTGCTGAATGTGGCATATGTAGCAAATGTATAGCTTTGTGTTAAACAAAAGGATTACTATAGCTGGATCCGATGATACAAAATATTTCGAGAAGAACAAGCTGGATTTAGAGCAAAGCGTAGTACCTCTGATCATGTTTTTTCCTCATGTCACAGATTCAGAATCAGCTTGTAAAGACATCGGAAACTGTAGTTGCTTTTATATTTCCGTAAAGCATTTGAATACGGTTCATAGAGAGAAACTATTGAAACATTTTAGGCAACAATGTATTAAAGGAAAATTTGCCCTGGGCAATAGAAAAGCATGGTTACGCTGTTGTCCAAGACTCGTTGTTCGGCAGGTGTGATATATCTTGAAATATTCTTCTGCCCACATGGCCTCAAGAAGGTGAAGTATGCTCACCTGTCCTGTTCTCCTTGTTCATTAAATGAACTAACAAAGGATGTCATCAGTAAATGGTAGACATGGATTCAGCAGTATCCAGATATTGGTAGAAACTTTTTTAATTTGCTCTTCGCTGACGATGTAGCATTATTTACCAGATAGCGTGGTAGGTCTGCGGACACAACTGAAAATACTGTTTACAACACGTATCTAAGAAGCGCCAAGATCTGATAGATAACCGGCGAAATCTAATATAGGTTGTTTACAGTAACGGTGGCTATCTGTCCCATGAATGAAGCATGGTATTTTGGAGAAGAAAAGTTAAAAATTGTGAGCATGTACAAATATCTAGGAATATAACTATCAACAAAGCTATCTTTTCAGCCTACAATTACGAGATCTCGCAGGCGCAGATTCGCGCTAAAAAGGGTATTTGGTGGTTTATAATGAAACATCTTATGGTCCATTGGAGAACATTCTCCAAACTATTCTTGGAAAAGTTAGATTGCAATTCAGCCAATTTTAAGACGTAACGGCTTCAGAAATATGGGACAGTCACAGGACCAAGAATGCAATGAAAGTAGTGGCATCTGACTGCTTTGAAAAAGGTTAATGGTGTTCATCCAAAGTCCCAAGACATTTAGTATATGGAGAAATTGGAAGGTTTCCCATTTTGTCAACACATATTCTAGGTGTGTTAAAATTTTGGCTGCGGGTGGATATAAGATGATGAAAGGTTATCCAAAAAAGGCGTATAAAAATGCTTTGTCCTTGCAGAGGCAAAACAATAACACTAGGGCCTGCAGAATTCGTAATGTTTTATATGAATTTGGTTTTGGTGTCGTATGGGGAGGCACAGTGTGTTGGGAAGCATTGAAATTGTTTAAGAAGTGAGAATTCAAACAGAGATGATAGATATGTTATAATCAAATTGGCATGCTTCCTTGCAGTCACACGAAATTTACAGTGTTTTATTCGCAATTCCAGAGCACATTGATTCTTCTCACCCTTATATGGTATCTGTTAAGAAATGTACAAATTCGAGAGAACATTTGCAAGATTTCGATTGGAAATGCTCCTCTGAAGTCACATGACTTGACAGATATAGAAACAGTGTTAATGATAAATATGTCCGTACTGCAAAAGAAACACACACCATAATCTGATATGCAATATGTTACCTTGTATGTCCTCTGAACGATGAAATAAGAAATGAAATTTAATCGCCCCAAATTATTCCATAAGCCATGTATGTATAAATTCTATCTACCTACTTATGTCACGTGAAAACGAAGGTGTTGTTTTACGGTTACTAATTTGTTTACAAAGCGTTAAACTTAAGGATTCAGTTATTCAGTTAAATGATTCTGTTGTGCTATTGCTTCCCCTTGTTATGGCCATAGTGGCCAAGACATTAAAACATTTTTGACTTGACTTGACTCTCACCTCACTCCTCACAATCCACTTCTCTCTTTCTCTCTCTCAGTCTCTGTCTCGTCTCTTCTCTCTCCATGCCGAGGTTTTATTATATGTTTTACAGAACAAGCTGACATGTCAACCACCAGCTGTAGAAATATTAATCGTCAGTGCATTTACTATTAGCTGAAAGGAAAAAAACACACAAAAACAAACAGCAGCCACACGCCTTGCGTTGCGCAATTTTCACACTGCGCCAGTACAGCGGTAAACGTGTTTTACCACCCAGCGGAAGGTGGTGGTGCAGTTTCCCCCCTTCCGCCCACGCCGCGCGACAGGCAAGCCGGCATCAATTCTGCAGTAAGCGCACATAGCGAGTGAGAAAATCTCCCTTTTCCAATTATCTCTGCTTTAATGCATCGATAATTTCCCAAACTTGAACCCTGCTGATTTTTGTTTGTTTGGTTTAATTTTTCTCAAGAAGAGAGATTAGAACTGTGACTTATTGAATCTCTTATCCAGTGAAAGGAATAACCCCCCAATTTAAAGACAAAAACTCTCTGAATGGTGACTGTAGGATATTGTGAAGATGAGAAATGATGAAACAGCCACCTCAAGATACAACACAGGCGACAAAAGCCGGTACGTACTGAACATTTTCCTGTGCATGCAGATTGTATTACAGTACTCCACGGTTTAACGTCACTACCGTTTTAAGGTCACACCTCTGATAACAACAATCAGGGTGTTTGTCCGACCTAAAGCCTTCTAAGTATGACTAACAAAAAACCCCTCGGTTAGCGTGACCTCGGATACGGGTACACCTCTTTGGGGGTGACCCCGTTCTGGTCTCCAAATGCAGAAGACCACCGCTTAAGATCAAGCGAAACTGAAACGAATTCTATTTTCCAAGAATCTCAAAACCGAAACTAAGAGTTTCACGGAAACTGATGATGGTGGGTGATTTTTCTCCTCAAGAAGGGGAGAGAAATCGCAGATCAGAAGCATTTATCTCCCTGACACGGTTGCAGACGTCTGTTGTTCTTTGACTTTGGGACGGACAAGGATAACTTCAAGAGGTCAGTATTTTATAAATAGTGCTGCAGTAGCGTCAGAAACGAGAGGAGGGGCAGAGGGGGAGCTACCCCCCCCCCCCCCCCCCACACACACACACACACTGTATCTAGATTAATCCTTCTGTACGGCTGTAGGCTGTAAGTTGTACCAAGCACCATATATGATTTCATAGCAAATTAGCTATGTTTCAACGCTACTGAGCTGGGTTAAGTTAATTGGAATTGATATAAACATAATATTGTAGGGAATATCAATATGCAAAATAACTTGAAATCATTTCATTTGCAATTTTATGAGTCCACAGAACAACAATAGAAGAGTAGTATTTACGGTACTTTTTACTTCTAGATCTAGATCTATAAAACGGCTGGCACCCATTGTGTTAGGGAGTTGTCTGCCAGTTGTAGATTGTGTTTTCTTGCTTATTCCCCTTGCTCTCTCTTCTTCCTTTGTTTCATCATTTCTTTTGTGAGTTTGTACTCCCTCTCCCTCTTGAGTGATCTGTTCCCCCCACCCCTTCTGTCTTTGTTTTCGTTTGTCCTTATCTTTTCTCTGTGAGTTTTGTTCATTGTCCTTGCCCAGTCAACTGGGAAAGGACTATGGATTCGTTCGGTATTTGTTTGTGTGTGTGTGTGTGTGTGTTTTGTGTGTGTGTGGTGTGTGGTGTGTGTGTGTGTGTGTGTGTGTGTGTGTGTGTGTGTGTGTGTGTGTGTGTGTGTGTGTGTGTGTGTGTGTGTGTGTGTGTGTCTGTCTGTCTGTCTGTCTGTTCGGCCTGTATGTTCCGAACGGAATGAGATACGGCCTTCAAATTTGCTGTGGTGGTGTGCCTCCTTAATAGAAAGGTTCCCTGGAAACGTCGTCAAGGTCAATGTCCTACCTTGACGTATGACCTTAAAAACCGAAATCTAGTTTTGGCCGTATCTCGGGAACCGGACCCCTTAGGATGTTCAAATTTGATTTGAAAGATGGTTTAGCCTATTGCGCTTTTGCCCGTAGTGTTCCGAACAAGGTCAAGGACAAGATCAAAAAGATCGCCCAAGCCTGAAAATCGGGGGGTCATTTTTTTCTTTTCTGACTGTCCAGCCCATATCCTCCAAACGGATTGAGATACAGCCTTCAAATTTTCTGTGGATGTGTGCCTCCTTAATATGAAGGGATCCAAAAAAGAATCATCAAGGTCAAGGTCATGACCTTGACGTATGACCTTGAAAATCGAAATCTAGTTTTGACCGTATCTCGGGAACCAGACCGCTTAGGAAGGTAAAATTTGGTTTTAAAGATGGTTTAGCCTATTGCGCTTCTGACCGTAGTATTCTGAAGAAGGTCAAGGTAAAAAAAGATCGCCCAAGCCTGAAAATCGGAGGGTCATTTTTTTCTTTTTCTCAAGGACATCTTCCAACAGAATAAGCTATGGCCTTCAAATTTTCGGTGGGGGGAGGGTGGGGTGGGGTGGGGTGGGGGGGCTACTTAGTAGAAAGAGATCTGAAAAAGATTATTAAGGTCAAGGTCATGACCTTGAATATGACCTTGAAAAACCGAAATCTATTTTTAGCCATATCTCGGGAACCCGATCACTTTGGAAGTTAAAATTTGGTATGGGAAGGGTTTAGTCTATTGCGCTTCAGACACGTAGTTTTAAAGGGTCGTATGGTTTACGACACGTAGATCTATTGGTCGTAGGGCTAATAACTGGTAGTGCTTTAGATACGTAGTGATTGCGCTACGCACCCTTGGCTTCAAGAAGGTGTAGGCGTCAGAGAAGTTGGTCGTCGCCTTCAGTGCATCATGCTGTCCTCCAAAGACTTTGTGACCACTTCAACGCCACCGGTAGTACAGTTGAACGAAGATGGTCTGGCCGGCCTAGGTCCACCACCAGACAGGACAGACTGCTGGTTCTGACGGCGCCGAGACAAAGAACTGCCACTGCAAACAACCTCAGGCGACAACTGCGTGCTGCAGCGAACGTCAACATTTCCGACCAAACTGTTCGGAGCCGCTTGAGAGAAGTTAAGTTTGTGTCAAAACACCCAAAACACTACAATCAGCAAGAATTCGTAAGATACTGTGTATTGGTGTTTACGAGATTGGTTTAAAAAGAAAAGAAAAAAGCGTTAGTGGTGGAAATTCTTCCTCCCCCCCCCCCCCCCCCCCCCCCCCCCCCCCCCCCCCCCCCCCCCCCCCGCTTTTTGTGTGCATGATTTGGAAATGGTGGTTTGGTGGTGGGGGGGGGGGGGGGGGGGGGGGGGGCTATGGAGAAAGTGTAAGGAGATGACCTCGCTCTTAGGGCCCCTTTTGCGGTCGATGGGTCGTAAACAAAATGACGAAAGAAACTAGACCTGCTTTTTCATCTACGCGGAGGTAGGGGCAGTCCATTCGGAGAGTGACAAAAATACCGAGAGAGGGCGTCTTGCTCGGACAGTTGTGACTCGGGCAACCGTAACGTGACAGTTTGTTTTAGGGGAACGCCCTTCCCGTCCCGTTCTTGTCCGAAAGAAGCTGCTTTTGTCCGATGCCGTGTCTGCTATGAAACGAAATAGTGGTTTTAGGCGTGGCGTGCTGTTACACGTCTGGCGCACCGAGCAACAGCCGTTCATTACCCGATAGCGCGGGCGCTTCTGTAGCGTTCCTTTGAAGTTGACCGCACAGGGAAACAAGGAGAGATGGGGCGGTTTACTTCGTTTTCGCGCGCGTGGTGTGGTTTGATTTCATATGCGGTTACATGAATATCAAGTGGCAGCGAAGGGAAGCCACAGTCCGCTATTGTTTTCAGATCTGTGTCGCTATATGGGTGGGAAGAACCGGTGAGTTCGGCCCGCCGCGGAAGGTCCACGGTATTGGTGAGTCGGGGTTTCTCGCGGCGTGCCGCTGGGTGGGGGGTGGAGACGTTCCAACTGAACGGCCATTCTCCACTTCACACTCGCCCAAACCTCCCCATTCTTCCCAGTTTCTCCCCAGTCTATATTATGGGCACATTGTCGTTTTTTCCCTTTCTCAACCCCTTCCTCCCCCTCCTTACAGTTACTGTCCCAACATTGGTTTTGAAGACTGACACAAATCAATCTGTTGCGAAACCAGTTTCCCTGTACGTCTGGCACTTAAGTTTTGACGGATTAGCATGATGAGTGTATTATACGTGGTGCCCTCTGGTGGTGTTCAGGTCCGCGCCAAAATCCGAGAGGGGCTGGCCAGGAAGCGGCGGCCCGGGAGGCGCGGGGTCTGTTCGGGCCCCGGCGACGGGATCGCAATGGCAAAAAGTGCAAGTTCTGCCTGAAAAAGAACGAGCAGCCGGACATCGTGACGTACCACAACCTGAAGGACAGCCGCAACAACGTCACCTGCCCCATCCTGCAACAGTACCGCTGCGACGTGTGCCACGCCACGGGCCGTAAGGCGCACACCATCAAGTACTGCCCCCTCAACAACCCCGACACTCCCCACGAGGTCATCCTTGAGGCCCGCTGGAAGGTCTTCAATCGGAACAGGCACCGGGAATGGTTACGGAGGGGGAACGGCGCATTGAAGACGGCATTTCAGGACGAAATTGGTCCTGGACAGAGCAGAGTTTCAACTCTGCGTGCGGTCATGGGTGAGACGTCATGTTTGGGAGACGGTGTGTTTTTGAGTAGTCCCGAGTAGTACTGGTGCGAACGATGGGATTGGGGAGAGCACCTTGAGGCTTTTACTGTCAGAAACGTTGGACCTATCGGAGGGAGAACAGAACGTTCCGACTCCACCCCCCCCCCCTTCCCCCCCCCCCCCCCCCCCTTTTTTTTTAAGGATCCCCCGCGTGCAGGCTGGATGACGTGCCACTGTCGGCAGCCTCCGTCACAAGAGAACATGTTGCCATTGGCAGCTGTCGTAAAAACGCACAGTGAAGTTTCCAGATCACAGTTGGCAACTTGTTGATAAAACCCTGCATAACGGGTGTGATGAGCGTTTCCGTCGGACAATGGCTGCCAGTTCACCAGCTGCCAGTTTGCAGCCTTCGCAGAGAAATATGGATTCACACATGTCACAAGCAGTCCATATTACCCTCAAGCTAACGGAGAAGCAGAGAGAGCAGTACAGACAGTGAAGTCTCTCATGAAGAAAGCAGAGGACCCTTACCTGGCTCTCCTCAGCTATCGGGCAACACCACTTCAGCAGGGACTGAGCCCAGGAGAGCTACTCATGGGACGAAAGCTGCGAACCACAGTACCCATACTGCCATCAACCTTGAAGCCAGGGGGACAAAAAGAGAAAAACTTCGAGGAGCAGGACAAAGTTGTCAAACAGAAGCAGAAGATGAACTTTGACAGAGCACACCGCACAAGAACAGCTCCTCCACTTACTCCAGGACAACCTGTGTGGTTTCAAGCCATCGGGGGCACCAGGGACCGTCGTTCAGTCCTTCCCCTTCCGGTCCTATGAAGTGCAGACCCCAGTGGCAGACAGAGGAGGAACCGGCGTCACCTGGTCCCAGGGAACTCAAACCTCAGACCCCTTGCAGAGTTCCTAGGAGGCCTCCTCTCTGTACCCTGGGCCCATGGGAGATCCTGCAGAGGAAGACGATCCGGGTCCTGAGACCGAGACACCATGGCGGCCCGCCATGGCCCCTACCTCGTCCCCGGGTACACTCCAGAACTCCAGACGTGGGAACCCCATCCAGAGGCCAGATCCCCAGCCAGAAGACCAGCCTGCTACGCCTATGGTCCAGACCTCTAGATGTGGCCGTGCCATCAGGAAGCCAGACCGCCTGGACCTCTGACCTGGTTCCCTGGATGCTATGTTTGAAGAAAAGAAAAGAAAAAAAAAAACTAGAGACGTAACGTTTATAAATCTATGTCCATTTCCTGAAAGAAAGGGGATGTCACATAATTGGCTTAACCCCAATTTGTACTTAACCGCATTCGGTTCGGCTATTCGCATTCATCCGTATTCGGTTCAAGGGTTAGCTTAATAAATGGTTGGCTTATCGAGCATGTAGATGTCGGCCTGTTGTCTTACAGTCAGAGTACTAACTTCACACCAACCTTTCACACGGTGACACCTATTCAAAATACATCTTCTAAAAGCATACCAGACACTTCATTAAAAAATTGTTCTTCCATAAAATCCTACGTCAGGTGGGACATCTCTGAACAGGGTTTTCATGGAGTCTACTGTAAAGTGTTTATGTCTCACATCGTGCAAGTCCAACAATGTAAAAGAATGTGTTTCACTGTGAGTGGACATCACCAGTCGGCTGTGGGTTGCGTGCACAGGAGGGACGGTCCTGACAATATAACCCATCATAATGATGTCTGTGTGAGTGAGAGAGAGAGAGAGAGAGAGAGAGGAGAGAGAGAGAGAGAGAGAGAGAGAGAGAGAGAGAGAGAGGAGAGGGAGAGAGAGAAAGAGAGAGAGAGAGAGAGAGAGAGAGAGAGAGAGAGAGGGAGAGAGAAAGGTATCTGTGTGTTGAATGCCCTGAGCTCCTGCAGCTCACAGCAATGACTGGACGTTCACCATCCGCTGTGGGCTGTGGATGGCCTGCACCGGAGGCATTGTATTTTCGGAAAAATCCCAATTTAGTTGTACGTGTAGTTGCACTGCCGAAAATAATATTATGATGTCTGTGAGAGAGAGAGAGAGAGAGAGAGAGAGAGAGAGAGAGAGAGAGGGAGAGAGAGAGAGAGAGGAGGGAGAGAGAGAGAGGAAGAGAGAGAGAGAGGAGAGAGAGAGAGAGAGAGAGAAGGTATTTGTGTGTTGAATGCCCTGACCTCCTGCAGCTCACAGCAATGACTGGACGTTCACCATCCGCTGTGGGGACTTGGTGGAGTGGATCCAGGCCAACGATGGCATCTGGAGGAGGGGGAGCAGCCAATACAAGACCCGGAAGCACCTGTGGGAGGCCAAGGCGGCAGAGATGGGAGCCACTGTGAAGCATCTAGAGAGCTGGTGGAAGTCTCAGAAGGACTGGTATGAGGCTGAACAACAAAAAATCCGGACAGGCCGACAAGCAGTACACAGACAGGGAGCAGTGGGTCCTCAGGAAGCTGGCATTCTACTCTGGGCAGCTCAAGTCACAGCAGGAAGAGAGCCAGCCACTCAGCCACCTCTCCCGTCATGAGCCCAGGAGAGATCTGCCACTCATATGATATCGATATCTGATGGCCGGTTGCACAACAGACAGTCAGTTAAGGCAGACAAGCTGTCTGCTAAATCGCTAGCTGACAGGTAGCTAGCTGGCAGCTAAAGCAAGCCGCTAACCGCGTTGCACATCTTCAATTTAGCTGGCAGCTAGCTAGCTGTAAGGTAGTGCTCTTAGCTGAAAGGTAAGGTGTTGGCTATAAATACATCCGGGTATTCCCCTCGAACTGAAACCGACGTTTCTTAGAAACTTGGTGACTAATGCTTCTTGGAAGGCCTAGATACCGTACACAAAACACAAACAATGGCTTCGACAAGTGAGACAAAGCGTTCCAGAAAGAAGAATTTCACACCAACCGAGACTATTTCGTTATTCGAGGAGTTTTCGACACGTAAGCGAGTGTTACAAACCAAATTTAAAAGTACACTAACTAACAAAGACAAGCAAAAGGCGTGGGAAGACGTGACAGCAGCAGTGAATGCGGTCGGCCTCGTGGAGAGGCCAGTGGCTGAAGTTAAGGAGAAGTGGTCAAAGCTGTCATCCGATGGCAGGGCACAGCTCCGGGCCCGATAGCACCCACCAACGGGCTCTGGAAAAGCGGTGGAAATGCCGAATCTGGAGCTGTTTGAAAATATTTTTCAGGACTCCGATATAATAGAAGGCATTGCAGCTGAACGAGGAGGTTTTGACATATTATTGAAATATTAGAACCAGTTTTGAGCACTGTATTCTTTACTCCTGGACAATCTAGTAGCAAGTGACGTACAGAAAGAGTTTCCCCACACATGCATGTAACATTTTTACTGTATTTGGTTCGGAGTGAATTTAAACGCATCCTATGAATTAAAGTTGCTACCTCTCTAGATGTCGTATTTTCAAATTTGTCTAATTGAGTCTTGGGCTGGATGTCGGGATTTGGTTGTATACAGTTGTGATAATATTGGCTATGTGTGTCTTCCAATAACCTCTTGAAACTGTTAAAGGATACTCTAGTAATTAAAGTATAACATTCTGATAGGTCTAGTGGAATGTTCAGAGAAGTCGTTCCTTCAATGTTGCGAGCTGCTCTCCGAGCAGCTTGGTCAACTTTCTCATTTGTGGAAATTCCACAGTGTGAGGGCACCCAACAGAAAGTCACATTTATTCTTTTCATCGATAGGAGATGTGTCACATAATTAATTTCTGTAATAGTGCGAGCGAGTACGTGCGTGCGTGTGCGTGTGCGTGTGCGTGTGGCGCGCGCGCGCGCGCGCCGTGTGTGTGGTGTTGGTGTGTGTGTGTGTGTGTGTGGTGTGTGTGTTGTGTGTGTGTTGTGTTGTGCACCTTTTATTATCTTCTTTAATTTAATTTTGTTTTTAGATTGCCTTGGGTTGACAGTGACATAATTGAAGCATGAAATACCCAAGAGTTTGGTCAGTTACAGAATGCCAATATTCCCATACATTTTAATTAAGCGAAGAAAAACTCCTTTCAAATTATTTTGTGGCAATCCTAAGGTAAGATAAGATAATGTTGCTTATAGCCCAGCCGACCGCAAAGGGCTATATAGGGGCTGTCACCACGTTAAAAGCCCTGATATAGCCGACCGCAAAGGGCTATATCAGGGCTGTCACCACGTTAAAATCAACTCACCAGTCATTAAAAAAAACAAAAAAAACTTTCACACATCTCTTTAAATGACATCGTGTAGAAGATAAGATAAGATAATGTTGCTTATAGCCCAGCCGACCGCAAAGGGCCACATCAGGGCTGTCACCACGTTAAAATCAACTCACCAGTCAAAAAAAAAAAAAAAACCCACCTTTCACACATCTCTGTAAATGACATCGTCCAGAAACGTACCAGAAACGTTGTTAAAATCTTTCTTCCGTAAAATCTTAAATCAGATGAAAAACGTTAATCTCTCTCAAAAACTCAAGGATCACGTCAGGCGGGACATCCCTGAACAGGATCTTCCTGGACTCCGCTGTAAAATGTTTGTGTCTAAGATAAGATAAGATAATGTTGCTTATAGTCCAGCCGACCGCAAAGGGCCATATCAGGGCTGTCACCACGTTAAAATCAACTCACCAGTCATTTAAGAAAAAAAAAAGAAAAAAAACTTTCACACATCTCTTTAAATGACATCGTGTAGAAACGCACCAGAAACTTCGTTAAAAATCTTTCTTCCGTAAAATCTTAAATCAGATGAAAAATGTTAACCTCTCTCAAAAACTTGAGGATCACATCTGGCGGGACATCCCTGAACAGGATCTTCATGGACTCCGCTGTAAAATGTTTGTGTTTCACATCGTGCAAGTGCCAACACTCTAAAAGAACATGTTTCATTGTGAGTGGCGCATGACATGGAATGCACCACGGAGCTTCTTCACTCTTTAAAAGGTAGGCATGGTAAAATACGAACGGCCGGTGTGCAGCCGGCACAGAACCGTTTCCTCTTTACGACCTCCCGACGTGGATGGGAGGAAGTCCTTAAGGTTTGGACGGATCTGAAAGAGTTTGTTACTCGTCTGTGTGTTCCAATCCTCCTGCCTTAGGTCTCTCACATAATCGTTAATTTTGGGTTTCACGTCTGAGCAGGGGATATAAATGTTGGACAGTTTCTCTCTTGTGGCGTTCTTGGCTAAACGATCAACCATTTCGTTCCCGCCGATGTCAACATGACCAGGAACCCAAGCAAGAGTAATGTTGTAACCGTCCGCCTTGAACTTGCTAAAAAGTTCGAAGAACTGTAAAAGTTCTGGATGCTGAAGGTTGCGGCCAGCTATGGCCTCCAAAGCTGACAGCGAATCCGACAGAACCAGAAAGTCCCTCTTCGAAGAATATGACATCATCTTCAAAGCCAGTACCAGAGCAGTAAAATGGAGCCCCAGGGCAGTAGGCTGCACAGGCCACTCCATCTTCAGACTTGGAACCGTCAGTGAAAACGTTTTGACAGGATGGGAATTTGGAACAGAGGTCAGCATCTATGTGTCACAGGGCCGTTGTGTCATAGGGCCGTTGTGTCACCGGCACACTGTATGGTCGCTGTGTCACAGGGCCGTTGTGTCATAGGGCCGTTGTGTCACAGGGCCTTTGTGTCATAGGCCGTTGGCACAGGGCCGTTTGCTAGGTCGTTGTTCACAGGGCCGTTGTGCCATAGGGTCGTTGTGTCACAGGGCCGTTCTGTCACAGCGCTCAAAGGGGTACGGCCCAGTTTGCCGCCGTGCCACCGTGCCGACTTTTATGAAAGTGATGTGTGAGCACTCTCTCAGCCCTTCGGGCTTACGTTTCTTCAGCCTTCGGCATCAACCCCATAGCTTCGCTACGGCCTTTATTTTGATGAGATCATCGATCAGACGGGAGTAGACTGGGACACAGCTTCATCGAGTGATAATTCCCGTTAGGGTCCAGTGTCGCGGCGGCGTCGGGTGTTCGGCAATCTGGCACGCGGGAAACTGGCATGTCCCGCTCAAAGCCTACCCTTTTAAGGACTTTAGTTACAAAACTGGTTAATACTTAAAACCCGGCCCTGTGACACAACGGCCCTATGACACAACGGCCCTGTGACACAATGGCCCTATGACACAACGGCCTGTGACACAAACGGCCCTATGACACAAAGCCCTGTGACACATAGAGCGGACTTGGTCATACAATGCCTTGTACGCTAAGAGCTGGTAGACTCTTTGCGAAAGCTGCAAGATCAAAAACGAATCTCTGGTGTGAAAAGTCCACGGAGGTTGATCCGGAAACTTGGAAAAAATCGGGATACTTCCTAGGTCTAGACCTGCATTCCGCACTCAGGCTGCATACGAAGACCAAACGGCGGAATACATTTCGGGATTGTTTTCAAACTTACTTTGGAACGGAGGGTCAAAGACACAGTCATAGCAGGATTGTGCGGTCTGAGAACAGTCGAATATAATAATTGAAAGACAGTTTCTATCTGTATCAAGACAGACCTTTCCCACTAACGAGTCACACTCAGTGAACTGAATGGTCAGGATTCATAAAAGTGCTCACATTTGATAAATTGCATCTTGCAAGGAAAGAATTGTCCTGTGGCCCAAGCAATATACCTATCCCTCGATTTCATTCAAAACAAGCTCAGTCAACAGATTATCTATAAAGGCTATGATTTGGGAAAGAACACCATGTCAAAAGCAAATTAGTAACCATCTTTTGCATAGTGAAAGCAGCATTTGGACTTCAGTCCTCTCCACTACATGCAAACCTATCCCTTCCAGCAAGATACACTCTTGTAGCAGTGGAACATAGAAGACATCGCCAGTTTCATACTCAGAGAACTGAACTACACCTTGTTTGATGACCAATCAAGAGAACGATATACAACTGTCAAATCGAAGAATTCCGACATCCTCAATGCTGCCAGCACACCCCCACCAACACCTATCCATACAGAAACTATGTGTGCTGTTTATGCAAAGGTACCATATAACTGATCGTTAAAAAAAAATCACAACATCCCCCTCCCCCCCCCCCCCCCCCCCCCCAATAAAAACCCTTTCCCTGCCACCTGTCTTTCAAGAGCATTTCTGTGCGTTCATTCATGTTTAAAGTCCAAACAACCATGGTAGCCATTTCAGGCTGTCACCTTAAAGTCAATCCTTTATTCAACAACAAAAACAAAAACAAAAAAAGAAAAGAACAGGTGCATGCCAGTGTGCGTGCCATGTGTCATGTCTACATTGTCATGCCACCACCCGCCACTCACTCACCAGAAAACGATCAAAATGAATTAAAACTCATTCGAACATAACAGAATAACATCTTCAAAAATTTTATGTGGTTTTGATGAACTGCTATTTGACGAAACATACTGCTATTCCGTTGCTCGCAATCAAGAGATTTGACGTGTCCTTTAAATGTAATGACTACAGCAGCATGATTTAATTGACGTGACTGTTTCACCAGCTGTTGTGCCTTTCCTTTGCTAAAATCATTTATCGGTCTTTTCTTTCAAGCTAAGTAATCTATGACAATGACTTAAATATGTTCACAATTTTATTTTCCAGAGAAGTCATGTCCACGATATTTGTCATCTTTAGTATGCATGCATCAACTGAATTCGTGGAAAACCAATTTTCCCAAAATGTAGAATATGATTGTTCAAATCTTCTCTCAGTGGACCATATTCTTTTTCATTGTTCAATATTAACCTCATTGTATCAAGAATCGAACATGGATTTGACTGTACATGATTCTGTAAAAGCAATAACCCACAAACTAGAATTGTGCAAAAAGCAAAAGTGCTTTCCATGCATCAAATTGACAGATTTTTGTAAACGCTCCCTTTCCCCAGTAATATCTTAGTGGAATTTCTGATAGTTGACATTACATAATCCATTTTCCATTGATCCCTGATGCCTTTTTCTTAGACAGAGGTATTAGTGAGGGCTGACACACTGTAATCTAGGCAGAGGTATTAGTGAGGGATGACAGACTGTATCATCCTCACTTATACCTCTGCCTAGGATACAGTCTGTCATCCCTCACTTATACTCTGCCTAGGACTGCAAAAGCAAAAAAAAAAAAAAAGAAAAAAGAAAAAAAAAACACCCAAACCAAAGCAAAACAAAAACTGCTCTTTCATCTATTTTTCCAGTCTTCCTTTTCAATGCTTCTTTTTCTGAGACCTATCGGAGTGGTGGCCCTAAGTCACTCGCAATCTAAGGTGCTGACACTGGTCGAGAGATGAATGGCTCTGCGTTAGTGAGTCGCTACAGCAGTCCTGTCTGGTTTTGTGGGACGGTATCAGGCAGATGGACGCCCTGCGAGTTCATCTTCACATGTCCTTCGTAGGGCCATCCATTGTCCCTTCCCTAGCACGGCAGCTCTCCTAGGGTGACTGTCAAATTCCTGCCGTCATTGAGCCTACGCCATATGAGCAATCAAAACGGTAATTCCAAACGTCAGAGAGAATATGATTCGGATTCTGAGGAAGAAGTCAGGTTTGTGGCCAAGCAGAAGGAAATGTGGCTGAGATTCCTGGTAGTGGATGGCTTCCAGGGTCTCAGTGCATTTCTCTTTCAGAAATGGTTTAGAGGGTGTATCAAAGTCTTACTCAGACGTAAAAAAACCAAAAGACGGGACATACCTTGTAAAATGCCCTACTGAACGTTCATTGACCCAGCTTAAAAAAGACAGACGGTACGAAGGTAAAGTTCGGAAGCAAGGAGGTATTGGTTAAGGTAAGATAAGATAAGATAATGTTGCTTATAGCCCAGCCGACCGCAAAGGGCCACATCAGGGCTGTCACCACGTTAAAATCAACTGACCAGATGTGAGGGTGGGCATTTGGGTAAGTGAATGGGAGAGGAGGTGCAGGGGGCCGGAAGTTGTGGTGATCTTGTTGGTATGATTACTTTTAGTGTATGTCTTGGTTGTAGATGCGTTCTTTCTTGTTTGTTTTATCTTTTATATGTGTTTCTCTCACTGTAAGCACCCAGGGCATTTTTTGAATTGGGGCGTTTGAAATATTCTCAAAGATAATGATAATAGCAATCGTGTTTGTTACCCTTGTTGAATTATCGCCATCATGTGTGTGTGTGTGTGTGTTGTGTGTGTGTGGTGTGTGTGTGTGTGTGTGTGTGTGTGTGTTGTGTGTGTGAGAGAGAGAGGAGAGGGTGGAGAGCGAGAGAGAAGAGAGAGAGAGAGAGAGAGAGAGAGAGAGAGAGAGAGAGAGAGAGAGAGAGAGAGAGAGAGAGAGAGAGAGAGAGAGAGAATGTGAAAGTGTGCGAGTGATTTCTCAGCCAAATTAACAAATTCAGTCTCTTTACTAAACCAATAAACCATTGTTGACAGAAATGTGTGTGTGTGTGTGTGTGTTGTGTGTGTGTGTGTGTGTGTTGTGTGTGTGTGTGTGTGTGTGTGTGTGTGTGGTTGTGTGTGTGTGTGTGTGTGTGTGTGTGTGTGTGTGTGTGTGTGTGTGTGAGGTGTGTGTGTGGTGTGTGCGTGCGTGCGTGGCGTGCGTTGCGTGTGTGCGTGCGTGCGTGCGTGCGTGCTGTGCGTGCGTGCGTGCGTGCGTGCGTGCGTGCGTGTGCGTGCGTGCGTGCGTGCTGTGCGTGCGTGTGTGCGTGCGTGCGTGGTGCGTGCGTGCGTGCGTGGTGGTGGTGTGTGGTGCGTGTGCGTGCGTGCGTGCGTGGGTGCGTGGTGTGTGTGTGTGTGTGTGTGTGTGTGTGTTGTGTGTGTGTGTGTGTGATGTGTGTGTGTTGTGTGTGTTGTGTGGTGTGTGTGTGCCGTACGGGCACTGAGTGTAGATATTTTCTACAGTGAAAATAAAGACGTGAACGACTTAGTAAATATATGACCTGTAATATGAAGTGCTTCTCTTCACTTTGAAATTTCACAGTGAGCATGCACTGCACATACAGACACAAAATGAATGTAAGCACAAGTATTACCGGCCAAGGCCAGTTATTATGCTTACAACTATAGCATGATCTTCATCACATGATTTTTATGATAATGAACCCTGTTGTGCAGTGTTTTGTCATCCCTTGTTTTTTTAGGTTCATTTGGATGAAAGAGATGCAGACAGAGGCCACTAACGTTGGTTGGAGCAGCCACTGTGGATGCAGGCAAGTTGACATTGCCTCAGGATGCTGGGGCATGGAAATCAGCAGTTGTTTTTTGCAGCAGTATAGTGCAAGTGCATGGAAGACAGGTCAGTGCTGTATGTATGATGGTCATTGGTGTACATGTTTGTGTGCAGTCACATGTGTGTGTATGCATGCACGCGCGCGCATATTTTTCAGTGCGCAAACTCATCTGGCTGGAGAGCGGGCAACGGCTCTGGGCCTGCAATCAATATCAGCTAGGCTGCCTGCGCATCAGCAGCAAGTGAATCAGTGACAGTGGGGCTGCAATCAATATCAGCCGAGCTGGTGATAGAGGTGCAGGATGCCTTTTTTGCTATACTTCGGAAGAAGATGAAGAAGCCTATGGAAAAATGCTCAGAAAATCAGGCATTGCCATTCATTATTTCTGTATGCTGTTCTCCTCGGGCTTATGGCAGAGAGGGAAAAGGGAGATGGAATATTGGGCTTCTGGCTATCGGACATCAAACGTGAACAAAAAACGGTGTGCTCGTTTGGTCAGTTCGGTATGTTTGTTGTTTTTGTCTTTGTCAGACACCAAGCCCCATTCTGTCTTTGAGACAAACCCATACTTTGTGCTGCGTTGTTTTGGAACACGGTTCTAAATGAAATACGTAACAGGTTGCGTAAAAGCTTCACTCAGAACTGTAATATGCATCAGAGTGTTCCAAGAGCTGTGTGATTGGGGAGGCCAGGCTCAGCCAGTCCTCTTCAGCACCCTGATTGGTCGCTGTGTGCACAAGTGTAGGGAGTTGATTGGTCGCTGTGTGCACGAGTGTAGGGAGTTGCTAGGACACTCGAGTAAACGGTTAGAAGGAGATTTTACATGGCCGTAGTAGCAGCGCATTTCTAGGTTCTCCGGAGTGACAAGGCTACAGATCCTGCCGGAGTCTCCCTGTCAGCACACGACCTCCTGGAAGCTAGTACTCTCTGGTGGAGTCCATTCAGGAGCAAACAGAAGTGTGGTGCGGCAAGATCCTCGAGGACACAAACACCGAGGCGGGACTGGCCATCTGTCCAGTCCCTACCGACGCACCACCTCTACCCACGCCAGGACTTTACCACAGCCAGGAACGGCCAGGAGGATCCGTCCTGCTGAAAGAGGATCAAGACCCGAAGAGCCCCTCCGGAGAGCGAACGAAAGCCCTTCTCGTTAACCAAGCTGAGAACGCCACTGTGTTTTACGTCAAGCGCCGTGACGTTATTTTCCCAGTCGCTGCGGAACCCGAGTAAGTAAGCGAGATTCCAAAAAGAGAAAAGTATATATATATTCTCATCTATTCACTTATTGATTGATTTATTTTGTTGACACCAAAGAGCTGTTCTACGAACAACTTGACCAGGCCATCAGGTCAACTCCTCAAAATGACAAACTCGTCATCCTGACTACAAAACTGAGAGTTTACAACGCAGTGGTCTTGCCTCTCTCCTCTATGGGTGCGAAACTTGGAAACTGTACCGCAGACACGTCAAGAAGCTGGAGAACTTCCACATGCGAGCTCTTCGCTCCATACTCGGAATCCATTGGCTTGACCGTGTTTCTAACCTCGAGGTCCTGGACCGTGCTCACTGTCACGACCGACCCTGGAGGTCTGCCCTGACAGGATCGGTCTAGGTGGGAGTGAAGGGAGTGACTGACCCACACGCTCCGCAAGAGACCACACAATAAAGATTACGATACAACACCCCATTTATTCACACCAGCAAAATAAACATTCCAACACACGCACCATGCACGATCACAATAAAGCACTCCAACGCACACAACATGCACAATCACGATCAAGCACTCCAACGCACACAACATGCACAATCACGATCAAGCACTCCAACGCACACAACATGCACAATCACAATCAAGCACTCCCGCCACCACAACATGCACGATTATAAATAAGTATTTCGCCATACGACGCACATGATCACACTTACAGCATTCCAGCACATATGACAAATACACAATTATAAGGAAATATTTCCAGCATTGACCCTTCCTAACACCATGGAGTGCGTGCACACCCCTGCCCCTGTCGAGTCTGCTGGGAGCACCCTGTCGCACTAGGTGCTCCGAGCCGGGTTGGTTCTCGCAGGGAGTCGCTCAAAGCCGACACCCTCGACTTCCAAGCGGGCAGTGAAGAGCGTGTCCCGGGGGGGGGGGGGGGGGGTGGGACGTAGCTGTTACTGGAGGTCCTGGACGGGGTCCAGGCCGGCCAGTCAAGACGGCGGGCGTCTCTACCAGCCCTCGGTCCCGACCAAGGCGTGGCCTCGATCAGCGTGTGGCACCATCCCGTCCGTGGTCTCAACCAGAACGTGGCCTCGACCAGTACGTGGCACCATCCAGATCGTGCTCCAGGTGAAGCCCCCGGGAGGGGGGAGGACGTAGCTGGGAGGAGAGTCGAAGAGGAGGGAAAGAAGAAGGAAGGAGGAAGGAATAAGGGTACTGGAACCCTGCCGTCAGTACCGTCTGACCATTGCTGTCAAGTCTTAGCCACTCGCATGATGGGCGAGGGGAAGTGTATTCAACGCACACATTAAACCCATTGAATCAAGTCTTCTCACACGATGCAGGTAAAAGACTGCATTAAATCAACAGGTTATAAAACAAATATGAATTATCTTCACCCTTCTCTCACTCACGCTTAACGTTTTCCTTCCTTAGGAAATAAATCAACACAGCGACCATCGCTTAATAACTGCCACCACATTTGCAAATAATAATTCAATGGCTCAACTGTCACATTTTATAAATACATTTCAAAATAACACAAACTTCCAACCACGCATCCGAACGACAAATCATGCGCACGCACGCTTGTGAACATAAAACTCGCTCTCCTTGCACACACAAACAGACGGTGGCCGAAGGATAAAAGTCCGGAGAATGTGACAGGGGCGACGAGCGAGACCAAGCAAGTTCCAACCTGAATCACCAGGTTCTCTCCCTTCCCCACCGACTACCGCATCACCAGATACATAAACAGGAGAAAGAATTTTGGAAATAATTTAGAATGGCCAGGTTAAAGATTGAATTAACCAGAGAAAAGGTCTCACACAATATTTCTCTTACAATTTCGAAAACAAAAGAAAATTGCGCAAAAGCGAAGACTAAGCCGGCTAACAACAACAAATCAAAACAAACAGACCACAAAAACTGATGCTTACCAGCTACCCGTGGTGACCCGAAGAGGCGGGTCAAAGGACTCTCTCTACCCTCTGTCCAGTCGAGAGGACAGAGGCGAAGATGCGGAAACAGAAGAAATGATGTCCCTCTCCTACAGGCCGACTGCAGGAATTGAAAGTACTGACTGTACTCTCGATGATAAGGTAAAGAACCAGGACTGGAGCAGGCGCCCCCAGAGACATCTTCCGCTCGAGTGAAGAGCTAACCTCCCTCAGCAATGGCGGCCAACATCCCATGCTGCGTCACAGAGTGAGCATACTTCAAACTAAAAGAACGAAGCACGTGCGACAGGTAAAAAGACAGGCGAGAGGCCGATAGACAGAAAGTTCGAGAGAAAGGTACCGGCCACCCGTGAACTTGCAGGATGAATAGCACGGGCGGTGGAATTAGGAGAGAGAGAGAGAGAAAGCAAACCGAAGTTGAGCTGAACCACACCAAGGTGCAACCGCACCACAAGCAACCCAAGGGACGGACACACGACAACAGCAACGACAACAAACAAATAGTAATTCCGCCACCCTAGGTGGGGTCGAACGTCATAGGCCTCGTGACAAACTCGTGACACTCACACTACAAGTATCGAGTCCATGCTCATCAGGCCCAGCTTCGATGGGTGGGGCATGTCGTCCGTATGGAAGAGCACCGTATGCCAAGGCGACTGCTGTATGGAGAGCTTCTGCACGGCAAGAGAACCAAGGACGCCCAAAGAAACGGTACAAGGACTCGGTCAAATCAAACCTCCAGTGGTGCGAACTCAAACCAAAAGAACTAGAGGAGTGCGCCAGTGACCGACCTCTGTGGCGGGCCACAATTCACAAAGCCGCTACCAACTTCGAAAGTACTCGACGCCAAAAGCTGAATGCCGCCAGGATCAACGCCCCAGAGCAGCAAGCAGCAGTGATCACGACAACAGACTTCCAGTGCCCCCACTGTTCCAGACTCTGCGCCTCCAGATTGGGGCTGCAGAGCCACCTCCGCATACATCGATGAGCTGCAGAAAAAGCTAACGTCATCTTCGGATCCGAAGGACTACCATCATTCTGTCTGTCTCCTTAGGACGTCGCAGTGTGTGGATGCAAGTGAACAGCTCTGCAATTATGTTGCTTTTTCACGTTTAACCTGCTGTGACCGAGAGCTGAGTTTTTAATGACAGTGTGTGGATTACGTCTTGCACCTGGATTCATATAGATTTTTTGGTTTTTCTAAACGGAAAAAGAAGTTATTGATGATTATTCGTTTTCTCTTCATACAAACCATCATGGATTCTCGTGGAGTCTCGGCACAGCCCTCCTTGCGACGTGCTGTCTTGATCCTTCGTTGCTAGGCCCTGAACAAGCGCCCAGTGTTTGCGATCTTCAGCTGGCCACTTAGCTCAGGTCCAGTCCGTCGTCTCAGCCCGGTAATTTGGACCCGATGCCGAAGAGGGCCTGTGGTGTTCCTGGTGCCTTGTGACATCATCTGGCCACTTTCCACTCCTACAGACGTCGTTCCTTCCTCTTCCCATCGGTACCTTCCTCGCCTATGGACAATGGAAGGGTCTAAGTGCCTGTAACTAGTGCGTGTGTCCTGTGCCAGTGTGTGAGCCCTGGGCCAGCTATGAAAGCAGCGCTGGTTAATCAGTGCCTCAGCCATCTGTTGTGCTCTTCAGCCCACCTTCTTCTCTCACGGTGTTCGTCTCCCAGGACCTCGCCAAACAAGTACGTACTTTGTGGTAAGACAGAGACCTTTATGACTCCAGCTTTTTTCGAAGGCTTGTATTGTAAAAGACTGCTCGGTAACGAGAGTGGCACGTTGAACATGAAGATACGGGACCGCTTGGTTGTTTCCCCTTACGGAGCAACTCCTTTCTTGTTCGAGGGTTGGTACGATCCTAAGCAGCATTTGTAATTTTGCCTGCATTCGAATCACCGCTACTTTTACCGCCCTCGGTCCACCGCCTTTATGTCCAAAAAGCGTCGATAGCGATGACCACAGCAAAAGCAAACTGGTTCGTATAACGATCTACGTCCCTCGGATTGTGATGTTCTCGAGGCACAGCGACGAATGTTACGTAAAGAACACCCACATCCACACTTACGAAACGTTTTGGAGCGCCAATGAGCAATGTAGATCTAGGGGGTCTGTCTTACCACCGTGGACAAAAAATAAATTAACGCGTCCACCTGTCAAAACTGGCTTCCCAGGAAAAACTGCTACTGGCCCAGGTCCAACTTTCTAGCCGACATTCGTACTCGCCAGATACGCTTTGGGTGGCCAAGTAAACGTAAATCCAATGAGCAACATCGGGCAGTTAACTAAATTCGATACGCACCAACAACCCAAAATTTACTATGATTATAATTGGTGCGGTACAAACAACTATGTTATTCCCAACTGCTACTGAGAATCGGGCGATGTCACGACCAGGGGACCCACGTTAAGAGTACTGACACTCGCTGGGGTCAACTTTCTTGGCGCAAAGCCCTAAGCGCTCGTGCTCAGGACCATGGCTGCCCACCGTCCCGGAGTATCCGTATTTGTCCCCCGAAATAATGAAATCATGCAGCCTGTCCCTGGAATCCACTTTTTTTATTTGTGTGTGTGTGTGTGTGTGTGTGTGTGTGTGTGTGTGTGTGTGGTGTGTGTGTTGGTGTGTGTGTGTGTGTGTGTGTGTGTGTGTGTGTGTGTGTGTGTGTGTGTGTGTGTGGTGTGTGTGTGTGTGTGTGTTTGTGTGTGTGTGTGTGCTACAGTACAGACAACATAAAGTAATAAAAATAAAATTCTTGTTATTTCTTGTTACATCTGTACTCCAGACCTCAATGTTTTAGCAGTAGAGTAAGAGGATGGAGATCATGTACATGTAATGGAAATGTACATGGTACGATACTTTTTTTGGGGCAACAATGTTCAGCGGAAATCACATTTAGTGACATACTCCTGTGTGTGTTTGTGTTGTGTTGTGTTGTGTTATATTGTACATCTTTAGCTACCGAAAGTTTACAGGAAAGGGCGGGGGAAGTAAGGGGGTAGCAACAACATTTTCTGCCACCTCACAAGCACTGTTTTCTAGTTAGCGGGTAGAGAGGGAGAGATAGCAAGATTTCAAAGGCACGTTCTTCGATTTGAGAGCTAGCACATTTTGGGGGAGGGTTGTGTATGGTATGCATGTATGTGGCTAGTGCCAGTGTGTATGTTACTGTCAGCCTACGTGCATGTGCACAGGGTTAAAGGAAGAATTTTTGCAACAGGTCATTTGTGAGCTGACTGCCAGTCCTCCTGATTCGACAAAAGATCTTGCTGCTGCAGCTGATAATCACGTGCAGTCGAACAGCACATTTTCAACTGGAGATGCAGGCGTCCAACCAACAGCTCTTTACGAACACAGTGAATATAGTCTATTACAGTCTGTGTGTTGCAAATAGGGACATGTAAATTAATAGAATGTCTTTTGATTTTTTAAGTTCATGTTGTGAAATGATGTGTTATTTTCATTTAGAGCATGGGTTTCCCTCAATCATGCATTCTTAGCTTTTGAACAAAAGGTATGAAAAACTTAAAAGAAAGTGACTAGTATTCTGCTATATCTGGTGCAGTGATTTACCAGACCCTAGTCATAGATCATCGCCAGCTGGATTGAAAACATCCCATTTGTGCCTGTCAGTCAGAAAAATGTCTGATTACTTTAATATTGGCAAGTTTATTCTGATTTGTGATTTCTGCAGAAACCAGGCACTGCCATTTCTCTTATGTCAGGCAGTTTGTCATTTCACTTTTCAGTCATCAGCACTTCACTGTTCATGTGTGTTTTATGGGAGAAGGGGGGGGGGGGTATTTGTTTATTATTTCATTGTATTGCTGACATTATAGCAGTGGCTAGCAGCCTACAAAAAGGAAATCGATGCCCAAAAGGGGGAGGGGGGCTAAGCCCACTTAAAGCTGACAATAGTATGGATATGAAAGATGCAATAGAAGCCTCTCTTGAGAGAGTTATAGTGAATTTACAATTTTTATTGCTCTTTGCTGAAAGAGTGGTAGGGCCCTGGTCTGAGGGCCCTACCAGGGTGTAACGCCACTGTGTTTAATCATATGATTGTGAGCACTTATTGCTTCTTGTTTATGACGATGAAGTGCCAGGAATGTCCAATATCATTAGTAAGTAAGGCACAAGTATTTTTATAATGATACTTTAAACCGTATGTGGGCTTATATTTTACTACCTGACTGAACGCGTGTGGTGTGCAAATATAATTATGCATGTTATTATCAAATTCAAGAAAGAATGTTAAAAGACACTGGTCCTTTGTAAGTAAATGGATAAAAGAAATGAAAAGGAATTGTTTTTTTTTTTTTTAAAGGTCATTATACAGTGAGTAAACCACTTTTTTCTTTGTTATGTTTTAAGGGAAAACAGACTCGAACCAGAAGCAAACGAGTTCAGGTTCACGCATGTATATCCTTTAAAGGTAAGTTAGAATAGTGTACCACATTTTATGGACTGCAAGGCGTTACTTTTTTTCTCCTAAATTGAGATCCATGAGTCCTTATAACTATGACTGACAATAGAGTATGGAAATAAATAAACACACAGTCTGTTTTTTGTGTGAAATTCGGGGGGTGCGTCTTATAAGGTTTCCCTTGTACTTCATACAATACAGTACATGAAATTGGGTCCGGTCACTGATGACATTATTGTAATGTGTTGCAGTGTTGTCACACCTTTGCATTATGCATGTGTTGTTCTTCCTCCCATTTGTTTATTGTTTGCTGTTTGCATTTTAAGGGGTAGGATGACAGAAAATGTGGCAGCTTACTCTCTTACCCTCAGTAAAGATCATTTTGACTTGTTCGTGCTAGCCCCCACCCGCACCCCCCACCCACTTTTTAGCGTCAAAGTCTGCACCTTATAGACATGTTTATTACTCTGAAACACCATTTTGGTATTCCTTACTTTTTATTTTATTTTTTTACTAATTATCAACATGCTTTCACAGCGCACTATTACAATCTAGGTGTGCAGTGTAACCTTGACAAAGGGGAAAAAACAGTACAAGGATGTGCAGCCAGTCAGTTCAGTGTGATCTAAACCTGGACACTAGCTGCATTCAAGACGAAAAACCTTACCAGTGTGAACCAGCCAGTGATCCAGCCAGTGGACCTGAAGACACTGAGTGCTGTGAGCAGCTGATGATCATGATGAAGATTACATCCCAGTGAGGAAGAGAGCATGGACACAGACATGCTAGGTATGTTGGTCATCAATGCTCTTTAAAGCTGAATGATAATGAATTGTGGAAGTGTTAATTGTTGTAACTAACAAATGCTTACAATTGCATTGGGTATGTTTTCTACTGATTTATTGTTGAGACGAAAAATGAAAACTTGTCAAAAGCACACTAGTTCAGTGACTCTTAAGAAACCAAAGGAAACAATATTTAACTTCTGATTTTGATTTGTTTTCTCACTCCTTTGCTCATTAAATAACATTTTATGCATGATCTTATTGCTATTGTCTTTTCCCTTTGCAAAAGGACTTTAGGGACCATCCTAACAATTGTGAAGTGCCTGGACACTATGGTCAAACTGCATCAGCTAAGGATGAGAACGTTACGTTTGTGACCCTTTTGGATTACCTTGCCACACTCCGTCTATGGCGGAGACATTATTTTGTTTTCATAGTGTACTCTATACTACTTTTAAGAAAGCTATTCCAAGCATCAAGTGTAAAAGTGTTTGTGCGCGCGCACACACCCCACACACACACACACACACACACACACACACACACACACACACAAAACACACACACACACACACACACACACACACACACACACACACCCCACACACACACACACACACACACACACACACACACACACACGCACGCACAACACACACACACACACACACACACACACACACACACACACACACACACACTCACACCACACACACACACACAACACACACACACACACACACACACACACACACACACACACACCCCACACACACACACACACACAAACACAACACACACACACACACACACACACACACACACACACACACACACACACACACCACACACACACACACACACACACACACACACCTTTTCCCCTCCCCTACCTACTTACCCTCCCTGCCACACATCCACATCATATTAACATGGAGTTGTCATGTATTTTAAGATTTTATCACTTTCTATTTCAGTGACGCTGAACTAGATTGGGGGGAAAAGAAAGAAAGTCGAAAATTTATCGTTTTCGAAGAATGCCTCCTTGAGCTGTTTCAGCACTGCCAGTACTGCGCTCAGCCAGCAAGTGGCACGATCAGACAGATCAGAGGCACTTTCCTCAGTGTGAAGCAGGAATGCCCCCACTGTGGGAAGGACAGAGTGTGGGTGAGCCAGCCCTTCATCAAAGACATTCCTGCTGGCAACCTGTATGTGTCTGCAGCCATTCTGTTCTCTGGTTAGTATACTCCAGAGCTTCAATAAGAAAAATGTGAATGCATTTATTCAATACTGTTGTGTAGTGCATTTAGCTTTTAAAAGGCCCGAAATGATTAAAACATTCATGGACTGTGAGTACAATACTATTTAGAGAACAGCCAACACTTCTTATAACAAACTTCTTGTCACATTCAAAACTAACGTCGCTCAGCATATAAGCCTTCTTAAAAGTAAAGAAGGATTGGTGCAAACCTCAATGTTTCAACGCGTTAGTTTTTCGTTAGATCCAACTTCGTTGTGAACATCCTCGATTGTATAAGGCAACTCCTCTTTTCCACATTATTTATCTGAGCTTATAATATGACTACAGTAAAACCTGCGATGTGAAGACGGGCCTGTCAGGAAGGACACTTTCACAATGTCCCTTTTGTTCTTTTACAGTGTAATGTACCCCTGTCGTGAGAGAATACCTGTCATGTAAGGACACTTTCACATTGTCCCTTTTGTTCTTTTACAGTGTAATGTGCCCCTGTCGTGAGAGAATACATGTCATTAAGGACACTTTCACAATGTCCCTTTTGTTCTTTTACAGTGTAATGTACCCCTGTCGGAGAGAATACCTGTCATGTAAGGACACTTTCACAATGTCCCTTTTGGTCTTTTACAGTGTAATGTACCCCTGTCGTGAGAGAATACTTGTCATGTAAGGACACTTTCACATTCCCTGGGGTGTCCTACTCGCAATTTTATGGGCACTTGTTACGGTGTAATTTGGCAATACTGACCTGTATAATGTTGTTAGGGAAACTGTATAACAGAACCCGATATGTTTTCTTACAGGCTTGCTGCCATCAAAGGCTCTCCGCTTCCTGAACCATCTTGGGTTGCTTCCATTTCTCCTTCTACATTTTTTGACCAATCAGCGGCATATCTGTTCACTGCCATAGAGGAAGAGTGAATCAACAGTCGTATGTAGAAAAGGCCATGAAAGTGACTACAGCCTGACATGTGGGGACGGCCGAGCGACTCGCCAGGCCACATGCCAAATATGGCACATATACACTCCTTGATTTGGACCTGATGTGGTGATGATACCGAGTTTGCAGGTTAGTTGAATTGATTAATAACTCGCTCTTGTATTTGGTAAAGATGTGGTTTGCCATTCATGGTGATCTTGTTCTACATTTTCTAGCACTATAGAATTCCTAGCTATTAACCAAAACTGGTTTTGAGACCATAGCCAGTATTAATAAGTTCTCTGAAAATTAAAACACCCGACAAAAAATGCAGGAAACAAGATGTAATTTGAAGCAATCTCAGCATTAACTAGGTGATGGTGTAGAAATAGAAGTAAATGTGTATATAGGCGTTACGCACATGAAGTTGACCTGATACATAACACTTTTTTGTTTTGTGAATGAAGGATTTGGGGAAACGCTGCAAATGGAGAAGATGGTTGAAACGCTGCCTTTCTTTCTGAAGACAAAGGGCTGATTGTGCGAGCTGGTGACGGACAGGAATCCTTCCATCATCAAGCACATGAAAGACAACATGCCAGTGTTAAGCACTTTTGATGTCTGCATGTTGCCAAAGGTGAGTTCCTTAGAGGTTACAATAAACCATATATGACAGACTGGGTCAAATGAAAGAATCCTCATGCTTCATTGACGCACCTACCATGTGATGCATTTGTGTGTAATCGTGAACACTTTATTTTTTTCAATGGTCAAGAAAAGTTTAGGGATGGGGTGAAGAACTGGTCAGTAGAACTGGAAGAATAACCTATTTTGTTTCGCATGGTCGACTGTTACTGGGCTACAACTCCATTGTTTTGAGTAACTGCAGTTGGTAATCTTGATGAAGGGCAAAGTATGTCTTGCAGCTTCCATTTTTTCTGCAAGACAGATTTTATTCTTTTGAATATCTGGTTGTGTAAGGACGGTCAGATATTTACCTTTTTTTCATTACGGGGCCCTACTTATCCCCTAGGACCAACATGTATGGTTCTTTTTTTTATCAAATCCATTTGCTTGCGATTGTTTGTAATGATGATAATAGAGAATAAGTGTGTATAAATTTTAAACAAACGATAATTTTTGCCACTGGGTTTAACTGGGAAAATATGACTTCAAGTTTATTGTCTCATTCAAGACTCCATGGAACTTGTTGTGCAGAGTGGGAAAATCCAGTGTTCCAGTCCACTTTTTACATGGCGAAGAAAAATATTGTGGTTTATTTCAATTAATGGTTTATAAGAAAACCTGGAAATCCCAAAACCAAAGTATTCGAGTAAATAGACGCTAAACATTGTGCAATAATTGTTATACAGGACTGAAGAAAAAACTACTAAAGGTGCCAACACCAAAGACTGCCAGGAGCTGTCACTTTGACTCGGTCCATCATAACAACCTTTACTGGACAGTAGTACTATCCTGATGTGATGGGAAGTTGATGTTGGAAAGTGGCAGTCTTTTTTGCAACCATCTAGCACAACAAGATGACCAAAGGGTTCATTCACAAATGGCCACCTTCTCTGGAAGGTCAAGAGGGCGGAAAAAGTGGCTGTAAGAAGTCATACAAATATAATGTCCTTTTGTCACACTGGCATTAATTTTGGTTGTTTTTTTTTCTCTAATTTAAAAGGCCTGTTTACCCGTACATTTTTCCGAAATATTCACTAGCAAAAGGGCTAAATTTAGAAAAGAAATATATCAACCCCCCCCCCCCCCCCAAAAAAAAAAAAAAAAAAAACAAAAAAAAAACACAACCAACACCAAAGCATTCAGGACCACTCTTTGAAACATTTTGTGTACAGTCATCCAATCCAGCATACAAATCGCCAACTTTTGTTTGTGTTCCAGATGGCGTTTAAGAGTATTTTGTGATTGTGGCCCCCCTAAAAAAACAGGGGCAATGCTTTGTGTAATTCCAGTTTATGACCCAAATGGCACAGTAAAACATTGGAAAGTCCATCTCAAAATTCCAGGAATACATCCTTGCCCTAAGGATCAGATTGGTCAGAGTCGGCTTAAAGTTGAATTTTTGGGTTTTTTAAATTACGATTCTTTTGTTTCAAAATACAAAATTGCAAGATATGAGTAAACGATCTGTTTTTAGTGTTCTGAATGCAATTGTTACATATATAGCATGTTTCCAGTTTCTCGCAGCATGAAATACAACAAAGATAACTTTTTTAACAGTTTTATTCGCATGCAGCTGGTAATTACTCGGCTATCAATAAACCGTCTTCAGCACCACTGTATGAAAAAGTGAATACGAATCAAGGCTAATTTTACTTTTATACACACCAGCTAATATTTCCCACTTTAAGATTGAAAATAAGTGTGACATGTAAATGACATTTGCGGTCAAAGGGAAACAACTTCACGTATTAGTTCCTGGAGTTGGCAACTAGACACAGGGGTGTTATTCCCCTTCCGGAAGTGACCCAGTTGTTTTCCATTTTCGGGTTGGGTCAAGTTAGGGCTCTTCGTTTTAGTTTTTAGTAGTTTATTATTAGTTCACTAGATATATTGATAGTAATAACAAATAATAGAGTCGTGTAGGGCTGTAAGTAAAGAGTAAGTACAAAATATAAAAACCTAAAAGAAAGCTACCATTCTGGGTGAGAGTTGCTAGCGATTGGCTCCTCAAGGAGAATTACGTCACCGGTGCCAGACGCGTCTCCTGAATTTTGGCGCCAGTCAGAAGGCTCCTGACCCCCCTCAGATCAAGACACACATCCTATATTCCAGTCTGTCTGCTGCCTCCAGGTTGTGTTGAAATGACTTTTATTTTCGTTTAAATGTGTTGAGTAGTTTAGGGGTTTTATTTTGGAACCAGCCAATGTTGAGGAAGGTAGTGCCAGATATTATTAGAATGATCAGGGTTGAGAACGTTCCGGCCTAGTAATTCTCCCGGACGCGATGTTTTCTTTTTGTGTGGTAAATTGTTTATTACTTTTTGGTTGTGTACATTTGTCCTTGTCATAATAAATTTGAGCCTACTAATCTTACGGAGTGGGGGGGGGGGGGGGGGGGGGTAGGGTGTCACTTGCTCCCTGTCTCAATGCTTGTCACTTCCCCCTTGTACATCTCTCGTTCAAATGACCACATGAGAGAGCTCCAATTGCAGTTCTTTTATTGCCCAAATGTTGTTGTGGGGGCATAGGTGATGAGGACATGTATACAATGATAAGAACCCTACGTCCCTAACTAAATGGGCGAGCCGAAGATGATGTTTGCCCAATTAACCTTCAAATTTTCCCCTCAGAAGATTCCCTACCTAAACAAAAACCCACCGAGCTATCTGAAACAAAAGACAAAAAAAACATTCTTAGCTTTCTAATAATAGTCTTAGGATCATGACAACATTCATCAAAATAATAACATAAGTGAAACACATAAAAAAAGAAGTACCCCTAAAAGTAAAAGTGAAAAAAGGAATACTAACAATAAGTGATACACACAAACAAAATACATAACATGAAATACTAAAAAAAATAAGTGACAAAGAAAACAAGATATTGGTTCACAAATTGATGTCATTGAGGGCTAGGAACTTGAGGCCGCAGGTGGATCTTGAACTCAAACCACACTATTGGTTTTCACATCACTGCACTAGCCGCTTATACCTGGTTATTTCCCACTTTACGTAAAGAAATATTGGTATGGACATGTACATAACATTATAAACACAGCCAACTTCCCTACGAAGCATTGGCGTGCTTATCCTTTAGAGGCTTTAGCACTTCACACCACAGACTGTGGCATCTCAACTCTTACAGTTTTAAGACTACCACAGCCCAACTGTGAACTTCTGTTGCATGGACATTCCCTATTATTTGGCAGTGTCCCACACACACATTAACTAAGGACCTCAAGAACCATGCATCTCATCAACCCGAACAGGCTTTACCCCATTTCAAGGTTTCCACCAAGTTGAGAGAAGATATAAAAGGAAGGGGTCATCTAGTCTCAGTCTCCTAATCCCACAACTAGGGACTGATCTAGCTCCTTGGAGAAAAGATGAAAGGAGACACAGCAGGAACAGACATAACAAACCCCACAATAAATTCCAGTGAGCAAACAAGACAAACCAAAATAAAATATTTTCATTTAACAATATACATACACTTACTCTAAAAATCTACACACACTTTCTCTCATGCAATACCCCATAATAAAAAAACAATAAAAGGAAAAAAAAAAAAACTCACACAAAAACAACAACATGAACCATTCAAAACCAAACCCTACAAAAAGGCACACACACACACAAAAATAAACAAACAAAATATCAGGCAATAATTCTTTTAGATCAGTCAGTAGACTGATAGTGGAAGGGAGGTAATCTGGCCTTTCCACAAGACCCTTCAAACAAGTTGCACACCAAACGTCTCTACAATCCAACATAGAATAAGATCCTTTGGTCCATCTGAAAGCATTATCATGACAATCTTCCCAGGGATTATCCTTAGCCTGGCCCGGTTTGAACGTCTGTTTCCACCACACATGCCAGAGCCCCAAACCAAAGAAAACTGTGTAGCCTCACCCAAGGCAACACAAAACATAAAAAAACCCAGCTTCTTAGTAGGCTCAAATTTATTATGACAAGGACAAATGTACACAACCAAAAAGTAAATAAACAATTTACCACACAAAAAGAAAACATCGCGTCCGGAGAATTACTAGGCCGGGAACGTTCTCAAACCCTGATCATTCTGATAATTCTGGCACTACCTTCCTCAACATCGGCTGGTTCCAAAATAAAACCCCTAAACTACTCAACACATCTTAACCGAAAAAAAAGTCATTTCAACACCAACCTGGAGGCAGCAGACAGACTGGAATAGGATGTGTGTCTTGATCTGAGGGGGGTCAGGAGCCTTCTGACTGGCGCCAAAATTCAGGAGACGCGTCTGGCACCGGTGATGTAATTCTCCTTGAGGAGCCAATCGCTAGCAACTCTCACCAGAATGGTAGCTTTCTTTTAGGTTTTAAATATTTGTACTTACTCTTTACTTACAGCCCTACACTACTCTATTATTTGTTATTACTATCAATATATCTAGTAAACTAATAATAAACTACTAAAAACTGAACCAAAGAGCCCTAACTTGACCCAAGCCGAAAATTGAAAACAACTGGTCACTTCCGGAAGGGGAATAACACCCCTGTGTCTAGTTGCCAACTCCAGGAACTAATACGTGAAGTTGTTTCCCTTTGACCGCAAATGTCATTTACATGTCACACTAAGAAGCTGGGTTTTTATGCTTTGTGTTGCCTTGGGTGGGCTACACAGTTTTCTTTGGTTTGGGGCTCTGGCATGCGTGGTGGAAACAGACGTTCAAACCGGGCCAGCCTAAGGATAATCCCTGGAAAGATTGTCATGATAATGCTTTGAGATGGACCAAAGGATCTTTTTCTATGTTGGACTGTAGAGAAGTTTGGGTGCAACTTGTTTGAAAGGTCTTGTGAAAAGCCAGATTACCTCCCTTCCACTATCGGTCTACTGACTGATCTAAAAGAATTATTTGCCTGATATTTTGTTTGTTTATTTGTGTGTGTGTGTGTGTGTGTGTGCGCTTTTTGTAGGTTTGGTTTTGAATGGTTCATGCTGTTCTCTTCTGTGAGTTTATTTTTCCTCTTCCCTTCATTGTTTTTTATTATGGGGTACGGCATGAGAGAAGGTGTGTGTAGATTGTTAGAGTAAGTGTATGTATATTGTTAAATGAAAATATTGTATCTCGGTTTTGCCTTGCTTGCTCACTGGAATTTATTGTGGGGTTGGTTATGTCTGGTACCACTGTGTTTCCTTTCCATCTTTTATCCAAGGAGCTAGATCAGTCCCTAGTTGTGGGATTAGGAGACAGACTAGATGACCCCTTCCTTTTATATCTTCTCTCAACTTGGGGAAACCTGAAATGGGGTAAAGCCTGTTCGGGTTGATGAGATGCATGGTTCTTGAGGTCCTTAGTTAAATGTGTGTGGACACGCAATATAGGGCAAGTCATGCAACAGAAGTTACAGTTGGCTGCATTGAGATGCCCAGTTT
>JAFLJL010000938.1:175002-210066 GCA_018398815.1 Conus ventricosus
ACCGCCTTGCATCCCTGCTATCCCCCCCTCTCCGTGCACATTCTAATGTTCTACTGGGCAATGGTACCCCCAAATGTTAATTCTGACAAATGAATGCTTCTGTTGATTCTCCAGTGTGGTTTTGCTCCCTGATTTATCTTCTGCTGAATAATGTTACCCTCCTCTGAGAGTCAGAGGAACATGGGGCTGACTTTTACTATCATCTTCCGCTGTATGCCTTCTTTGAATGATAGATGATTCCGATGTCCCAGCTGTTAGATCCTCTTCCTTCCTTAAACATACTGCTCTTGAGACATCAGTACCTTCCTTGTCTTCCAATAATACCACTGTTTCATTTTTGTCTGTTTTCTCTTCCTCAGTCTCTAGATCTGATTCCTCAGACACTGTGAAAATTTCTGGATCAACCTGTGTTGGAGCAAAGTATGGATCCTCATCTCTCTGTGTTGCCATAGAATATAAGTCGAATTCCTCCTCTTCTTCCGATGAAACAACCCCCAAAATCGCCCAAAGTTTCAGCTTCATAGACACCCTTGCACCCAAGGTCTGGTTCACTCTGTCCACAGGCTCCTGAAGAAGAGTTGTCACCATCGCTATCACTGATAGCTAGCCACTGTTCGTCTATCAACGTGGGATGATCAAGATATCTTGAGCCTTACCTTTATCCACTTTCATGTCTTCTTTGTTTTCCTGAAGATTCTTGTCTGGTTGGTCAATTTGTTGTGGAGTCCTCTCCTGCAGTCTGCTTATCACTTCCTTCCTGTGTTAAGTCAACCAATCTGAACCTATATCCTGCAAATGGCCTCAGATCGTGAACTTGAATCTGAACCTGTCCTGCTGTTCCCTGTCACCATTTCTTGCTTTGACTTTTCAGCCTCAGGAATGTCACTTTGTATTTTTCATTCCTTGAATCAGAAGAAAACGCATTGCTTCCTGGAACGCTGTCTGGTGAATAAAGGAGAGCTGTCTCTTCATCACTGTCAAGCTGAGTTGCTGCTGCAAATAAAGTATTATCCATATCATCATCAAAGTCGTCTTTCAAGCAATCCTCTACCTCAGCATCCTGTTGTTCTGACTCACTGTTCTGGTGCTGGTTTTTGAGACACAAATTTTCACTCCTTTCATGTCACTGCATGTTTCCTTCATGTGACTGCCTTTGAACCTATCAGTATTTGCCCCAGTCTCATCTGAATGGGGAGTAACAGAAATACCCGGTTTGTCATCCCCAGTCTCATTCAAACCGGAAAACCTGCTTGTCAATCTGAGTGCCAACCACATACACATCATCATCACTGCTGATATCTTCATACTTTTCCTCAGTCACTGGAGTCTCCTTCAAAGAAGCTTTACTGTCATCATCAATCTGAGTTGAAATCAAATACACATCTTCATCGACACTAATATCCTCATAAAAATCATCAATCAAAGTGGGTTGGGAATACAATGAATACATCTTCTCCTTCTGTGCTACGTCGCGTCAGTCTCAGCACTGTCTGAGGCTGCCAAAGATCATAATCATCATCTGTGTCCATAGCAACATCGTTGTTCACTGCGCTGGTCTTATCAGTATCAGCAGTCATGGACTTCATATTCTGCTGATAAATCGGGGCAGATCCCGCTTGCTTTTCTGACTTATTCTGTCCTTCCGTTTCCTTGTGAATCCCCCCCCCCTCCCCCCTCTGCCCCTTTCACCCCCGCCCCTTTCTTCAGTTCACGTGTGGTCCTAAACCCCAATCCTCACTCCAGTTTCCCGCACCCCTCCAACCACGCATACACTCTCACCGCCCTCCCTCCCCCCCTCCCCCCCCCCCCCCCCCCCCCCCTCCCCGTTTCCCTCCCCGACTCACTTGCACTCGTTGTCAAGTTTCGTTCGTTACAAGTCGATGGGGATGAAAACAACAACAACGACGACGACGACAACGACAACAGCAACAGGAACAACAACAACAACAACAACAACAACAACAACAACAACAACAACAACAAAACAATAACAACACACACGTCACCATCACCACTAACTACAACCAACACCAGCAACAACAACAGCAACAAGAACGGCAACAGCAACAGGAGCAACAACAACAACACACACATACACATCACCATCACCACCACCACCACCACACCACCACCATTAACTACAACCACCACCACCACCCACCACCACCACACACCACCACCACCAACACCAACACCAACAACAAGAACATAGCTCCGGTCAGTTACTTAACATCTGGTTAGTTTTATGTGGCCATATCAGTTTTGAAAAGTTGTTTTGCTATCCTTGGGGAAATATTAAAAGGGGGAGGGGAGGGAAGGCTGGTTCCCTAAGGAAGCTGCTGATTGTAGCGTGTAAACAGCTATGTTGACGGGAAGATTAGTTTGTGTACTGTTGATGATTAGTTACAGAAAGAGTATTTTTCCCTTTGTTTTCATTTTCCGCCTTTGAACAATTTTTGCATAGGGAAAAGAACTACTTCCCCCCCGCAATAATCAGCAGCTTTGAACACGGGAAAAATAACGAACCCCTGTGGACGTTTAGCTATTTTCCACGGGGGAAAAAAAAGCTCTCGCAAGCTAATGATCTGTTTTCTGGAACGGTGTGAAACGATTTCCAAGGTTGAACAGCTGTTTTCCCGTGGGAAATTGTTGCAGGGGTCACTGGTTGTTTTCAAAGAAGATGCCCTGTTTTCTTAGGACAGTTCGCTGTTTGACAGGAATATTCACTGTTTTTTTTTTCCTTCTGGGAAAGTACTTTTTTGAAGTTGGTATGCTTTCGTACATGTTCTTCCTGTTCACGAGACGAGGTGTACGCTTGCTCTGCAGCGTCTGACCATTCGACCACTGCCGGTTTCCCTGCTTGACCAAATCACGGAGAGGACTCGTGATTGCTGCGAAATTTGGTACAAACTCCCTGTAGAAACCAATAAAACCTAGCAGACTCCTGACTTCTGTTTTGGTCTTTGGTATCTCTGAATTCATCATTTCTCCCCTTTCCCTTTTCTGGTGGTTTGTGTCGCCTCCGACAACACAACCTAGGAACTCTACTGTCTAGCCCTTCATACAGTGACACATCCTGCAGGTGAACCTTCACTGTCAACCGCAGGCTGAAACTGTCTTTGAATTATTACCCTCCGACTGTTCCGACCGCAGAATCCTGCCTATGGACTGTGTTTTTGACCCCCCGTTCCAAAGTAAGTTTGAAAATAACCGAAATGTATTCCGCCGTTTGGGCTTCGTATGCAGCCTCACGTGCGAAATGCAGGTATAGACCTGGGAGTAGTTTCCGATTTTTCCAAGTTTCCGGATCAACCTCCATGGACCTTTTTCACCCAGAGATTCGTTTCGATCTCGCAGCTTTCCGTAAGGAGTCTACCAGCTCTCTGGCGTACAAGGCTTTGTATGCCGAGCTCTGTTCCAAATTCCCATTCTATCAAAAAGTTTTCACTGACGGTTTCAAGTCTGAGGATGGAGTGGCCTGAGCAGCCCACTGCCCTGGGGCTCCTTCTCAGATATTGTTGGAACATATACATTCAGATGCTTCTGTCTATTCTGCTGAACTTACTGCTCTAGTACTGGCTTTGAAGATAATCTCCCATTCTTCGAAGAGGGACTTTCTGGTTCTGTCGGATTCGCTGTCAGCTTTGGAGGCCATAGCTGGCCGCAACCTTCAGCATCCAGAACTTTTCACTTTTTTTTTTTTTTAACTTTTTAGCAAGTTGAAGGCGGACGGTTACAACATTACTCTTGCTTGGGTTCCTGGCCATGTTGGCATCGGCGGGAACGAAATGGTTGATCGTTTAGCCAAGAACGCCACAAGAGAGAAACTGTCCAACACTTATATCCCCTGCTCAGATGTGAAACCCAAAATTAACGATTATGTGAGACCTCTGGCGGGAGGATTGGAACACACAGACGAATAACAAACTCTTTCAGACCCGTCCAAACCTTAAAGACTTCCTCCCATCTACGTCGGTGGTCGTTAAGAGGAAACGGTTCTGTGCCGGCTGCACACCGGCCATTCGTATTTTACCCATTCTTACCTTTTAAAGAGTGAAGAAGCTCCGTGGTGCATTCCATGTCATGCGCCACTCACAATGAAACATGTTCTTTTAGAGTGTTGGGACTTGCACGATGTGAGACACAAACATTTTACAGCGGAGTCCATGAAGATCCTTTTCATTGCATGTCTTGCTATTATCATTATCTTTGAGAATATTTCAAACGCCCAATTCAAAAATGCCCTGGGTGCTTACAGTGAGAGAAACACATATAAAATGATAAAACAAACAAGAAAGAACAGCATCTACAACCAAGACATACACTAAAAGTAATCATACCAACAAGATCACCACAACTTCCGGCCCCTGCACCTCCTCTCCCATTCACTTACCCAAATGCCCACCCTCACGTCTGGTCAGTTGATTTTAACGTGGTGACAACCCTGATGGCTGGGCTATAAGCAACATTATCTTATCTTATCTTACCTTAACCAAGACCTCCTTGCTTCCGAACTTTACCTTCGTACCGTCTGTCTTTTTTAAGCTGGGTCAATGAACGTTCAGTAGGGCATTTTACAAGGTATGTCCCGTCTTTTGTTTTTTTACGTCTGAGTAAGACTTTGATACACCCTCTAACCATTTCTGAAAGAGAAATGCACTGAGACCCTGGAAGCCATCCACTACCCGGAATCTCAGCCACATTTCCTTCTGCTTGGCCACAAACCTGACTTCTTCTCAGAATCCGAATCATATTCTCTCTGACGTTTGGAATTACCGTTTTGATTGCTCATATGGCGTAGGCTCAATGACGGCAGGAATTTGACAGTCACCCTAGGAGAGCTGCCGTGCTAGGGAAGGGACAATGGATGGCCCTACGAAGGACATGTGAAGATGAACTCGCAGGCGTCCATCTGCCTGATACCGTCCCACAAAACCAGACAGGACTGCTGTAGCGATCACTACGCAGAGCCAATTCTAATGTGCTAACTGGGCAATGTACCTCCATCTGTTTTAATTCTGACACCATGATTGCTTCTTGGTGATTTCTCAGTGTGGTTGTTGCTCCTGATTTATCTTCTGACGAATAATGCTTTTACCTCCTCCTGAGAGTCAGAGTCAGAGGAACATGGGGGCTGACTTTTACTATATCTTCCGCTGTTGCCTTCTATTGTATGCTAGTGATTTCCGATGTCCCCAGTGTTTAGATCATTCTTCCTTCTTAAACATACTGCTCTTGAGACATCAGTACCTTCTTGTCTTCAATTATGTCCACTGTTTTTCATTTTTTTTTTTTGTAGTTTTTTATTTCCTCTGTTCATCTTGATATGATTCCTCAGACACTGTGAAAATTTCTTGATTCAAACCTTGTGTATGGAGCAAGTTTTACTGGATCCTCATCTCTCTGTGTTTTGCCCATAGATTATATGTCGATTCCTCATCTTCTTCCGATGAAACAACCACCACATCGCCCAAAGTTTCTGCCTTCATAGACACCTTGCACCAAGGTCTGTTCACTATGTCCTCTGGCTCCCTGAAGAAGAGTTGTCCCAGCGCTATCACTGATAGCTAGAGCACTGTTCGTCTTTCAACGTGGGAGATCAAAGATATCTTGAGGCCTTACCTTTTCCACTTTCATTGTCTTCTTTGTTTTCCTAAAGTCTTCTGTTTCTGGTTGGGGGTTGGTTTTGGGGTCAATTTGTGATGGAGACCCTTCTCCTGGCTGTCTGCTTATCACTTCCTTCCTGTGTGTTTTTTAAGGTCAACCATAATCTGAACCTATATCCTGGCAAAAATGGGCTCTCAGATCGTGACTTGAAATCTGAACCTTTGTCCTGCGGTTACTTTGTCTCATTGTCATGCTTTGACCTTTTCAGCCTTCAGGAATGTCACTTGTTAATTTTTCATTCACTTGAAGCAAATGAAAAGCATTGCTATGGACGCTGTCTGGTGAAAAAAGGAGAGCTGTTCTCTTCATCACTGTCATGCTGAGGTTTGCTTGCTGCAATTAAAGTAGTATCCCATTTTATCATCAATAGTAGTCTTTCAAGCAATCCTCTACCTCAGCATCCTGTTGTTCGGTCGCACTTGGTTATGGTGCTGGTTTTTTGAGACCACACTTTTTCACTCCTTTCATGTTCCACTGCAAGCTATGTTTCCTTCATGTGGACTGTCTTTGAACCTAATCAGTATTCGACCCAGGTCTCATCTGACCATGGGGAGAGTAACAAGACTAATTTCCTGGTTTGTCATACCCAGTTTCTCATTCCATCGGAAACCTCGCTTGTATACATTCTGAGTGCCAAAACCACATACACATCATCACACTGCTGATTCTTCATAATTTCCTCAAGTCAACTGGTGTCTCCTTCTAAGATGCTTCACTGTTCATCATCAAATCTTGAGTTGAAATCAAATACACATCTTCATGACACTTATTTTCCTCTTAAACATCATCAATCAAAGTGGTGTTGGGAATACAATGAATACATTTCTCCTTCTGTGCTACGTCTCACCGTCTCAGCACTGTTGAGGCTTTGCCAAACAGATATAATCATATCTGTGTCTTAGCAACATCGTTGTTTTCCCCCAAAAAAACTGCCCGCTGGTTATTATCAGTATCAGCAGTCATCTTGGACTTTCAATATTTCCTGCTGATAAATCGGGGCAGGATTCCCGCTTGCTGTTCTTGACTTTATTCTGTCTTCCGTTTCCTCCCTCCCTTTTCTTCTCCCTTCTCCCCTTCTTTCGCTTTTTTTCTCCCGCCCTTACTTTCCCTCCCTTCCCTTTTCCCATCTGTGAATCTACCCTTCCCCCCCCCCCCCCCCCCCCCCCCCCCTCCCCCCTCTGCCCCTTTCACCCGCCCCTTTTCCTTCAGTTAACGTGTGGTCCTAAACCCCATCCTCACTCCTGTTCCCGCACCTCCAAACAACGTATACACGTCACCCGCCCTCCCTCCCCCCTCCCCCCCCCCCCCCCCCCCTCCCCCCTCACGTTTCCTCCCCCGTTCACTTTGCATCGTTGTCAAGTTTCGTTCGTTACCAAGTGATGGGGGATGAAACAACATCAACGACGTCGACGGACAACGACAAACAGCAACAGGAACAACAACAACAACAACAACAACAACAACAACAACAACAACAACAACAACAACAACAACAGTAACAACACACACGAACCTTCACCACTAACTAACAACCCAACACCAGCAACAACAAAACAACAGCAACAAGACGGAAACGCAACAGGAGCAACATACAAAACAACACACACATAACATCACATCACCACCACCACCACCCCACCATCACCACCACCATTAACTCAACCACCACCACCAGCCACCACCACACCACCACCACCACCACACACCACCAACACCAATCACCAACACAAGAAATAGCTCCGGTTCAGTTATTAAATTGCGTTAGTTTATGTGCCATATCAGTTTTGAAAAGTTGTTTTGCTATCATGGGGAAATATTAAAAGCGGGGTGGGGAGGGATGGCTGGTTCCCTAAGGAAGCTGGCTGATTGTAGCGTGTAAACAGCTTGTTGAGGATGATTGGTTTGTGTACTGTTGATGATTTTAGTTACAGAAAGAGTATTTTTCCCTTTTGTTTTCATTTTCCGCCATGAACAACTTTTGGCATAGGGTAATGAACTACTTCTCCCCGCAATAATCTGCAGCTTTTGAACACGGTGAAAAATACGAAACCCTGTGGACGTTTAGCTATTTTCATGGGGAAAAAGTCTCGCAAGCTTATGATCTGTTTTCTGGAAACGGTGAAAACGATTTCCATGGTGCACAGCTGTTTTCCGTGGGAAATTGTTGCAGGGGTCATGGTTGTTTTCAAAGAGATGCCTGTTTTCTTTGGACAGTTCGCGTTTGCAGGAATATTCACTGTTTTTTTTCTCTTCTGGGAAAAGTTCTTTTTTGAAAGTTGGTATGCTTTCGTAATGTCTTCCTGTTCACGGAGACGAGCAGTACGCATGCTCTGCAGGTCTGCCATTCGACACTGCGGTTTCCCTGCTTGACCAAATCACTGAGAGGACTCGTGATTGGCTGCGAAATTTGGTTACAGCTCCCCTGTAGAAACCAATAAAAACTAGCAGACTCCTGAACTTCGTTTTGGTCTTTGGGTCTTTCTGAATTATCATCTTCTCCACTTTCCCTTTGGCTGCATTGTTTTAGCTCGACAACAAACTAAAAGCATTCTGTCTAGCCCTTTCATACCAGTGACACAATCCCTCGAGGTGATCTCACTGTCCAACCGCAGGCTGAAACTGTCTTGAATTATTACATCCGACTGTTATAGAACCGCAGAATCCTTGCATTTGATGTGTTTGTGACCTCCGTTCCAAAGTTTAGTTTGATATTAAACCCGAAAATGTATCCGCCCGTTTGGGTTCGTATGCAGCCAACGTGCGGGTATGCAGGTCATTGACCTGGGGGAGTAGTTTCCGATTTTTCCAAGTTTCCGGAATCAATCATGACCTTTTTCACTCCAGAGATTCGTTTCGATCTCGAAGCTTTCCGTAAGGAGTTCTACCTGCTCTCTATGGCGTACAAGGATTTGTATGGTCACCGAGCTCTGTTCCAAATTCCCATTACCTTTCAAAAAGTTCTCACTGCGGTTAAAGTTGAGGATGGTGTGGCCTGTGCAGCCTACTGCCCTGGGGATCCTTCTCAGATATTGTTGGAAATATTAATTCAGATGCTTCTGTATTTTTGCTGAACTTACTGCTCTAGTATGGCTTTGATGTTAATCTCCCATTCTTCGTAGTAGGGACTTTCCGGTTCTGTCGATCTGCTGTCAGCTTTGGAGGCCATAGCTGCCGACAACTTCAGAACGTCCATTTTTACTTTTTTTTTAATAAACTTTTTAGCAAGTTGAAGGCGGACGGTTACAAATTACTCTTGCGTTGGGTTCCTGGCCTTGTTGGCATCGGCGGGTAACGAAATGGTTGATCGTTTTGCCAGAACGCCACATAGAGAGAACAGTCAACAATTATATCCTGCTCAGATGTGAAACCAAAATTAACGATTTTTGTGAGAGACCCTGGCAGGTGGATTGTAAACCACAGACGAATAACAAACTCTTTCAGATCGTCCAAACCTTAAAGACTTCCTCCATCTACGTCTGTGGTCGTTAAGAGGAAAAACCCGTTTGTGCCGGCTGCACACCGGCCATTTGTATTTTACCATTCTTTACCTTTTAAAGAGTGAAGAGCTCCGTGGTGCTTCATGTCATGCGCCACTTACAATTAAACATGTTCTTTTAGAGTGTTGGACTTGCACGATGTGAGACACAAACATTTTTCAGCGGAGTCCATGAGCATCCTGTTTATTCCATGTCTTGCTAGTATCCATTATCTTTGAGAATATTCAAATCGCCAATTCAAAAAAAATGCCTGGGTGCTTACAGTGAGAGAAACTCATATAAAATGAATAAAACAAACAGAAAGAACAGCATCTACAACCTTGACATACACTAAAAGTAATAATACCAACAAGTCACCACACTTCCGGCCCCTGCACTCCTCTCATTTCACTTTACCCAAATGCCCACCTCACGTCTGGTCAGTTGATTTTAACGTGGGGCTGACACCTGATGCTGGGCTATAAGCAACATTATCTTATCTTATCTTACTTAACCTAGACCTCCGTGCTTCCGAACTTTACATTCGTACCGTCTGTATTTTTTAAGTGGGTCAATGAAACGTTCAGTAGGGGCATTTTACAAGGTATGTCCCGTCTTTTGGTTTTTTTACGTCTGGAGTAAGCTTTGATACACCTCTAACCCATTTCTGAAAGAGAATGCAATGAGACCCTGGAAGCCATCATCCACTACAGGAATCTCAGCCACATTTCCGTCTGCTGGCCACAACCTGACTTCTTCATCAGATCCGAATCATATTCTCTCTGACGTTTGGAAATTAACCGTTTTGATTGCCTCATATGCGTAGGCTCAATGACGGCGGAATTTGCAGTCACCCTAGGAGAGATGCCGTGCTAGGGAAGGGATCAATGGATGGCCACTACGAAGGACATGTGAAGATGAACACGCAGGGCGTCCAATTGCTAATACGTCCCACAAACAGACAGGACGGCTGTAGCGACTCACTAACGCAGAGCCATTCATCTCCGGCCAGTGTCAGCACCTTAGATTGCGAGTGGACTTAGGGCCACCACTCGATAGGTCTCAGGAAAAAGAAGCATTGAAAGGAAGACTGGAAAAATAGGATGAAAGAGCAGTTTTTGTTTTGCTTTGGTTTGGTGTGTTTTTTTTTTTTCTTTTTTGTTTTTTTGCTTTGGCAGTCTAGGCTGAGGTTTAAGTGAGGGATGACAGACTGTATCCTAGGCAGATGTATATGGGAGGGATGATTCAGTTGTCATCCCTCATAATACTCTGCTAGAATTACAGTGTGTCAGCCCTCACTAATACCTCTATCTAAGAAAAAGGCATAGGGATCACAATGGAAAATGGATTATGTACATGTAAATATAGAAATTCCACTAAGTTATTACTGGGGAAAGGGAGCAGCGTTTACAAAAATCTGTCAATTTGATGCTGGTAAGCACTTTTTGCTCTTTTGCACAATTTTCTAGTTTGTGGGTTGTTGCTTTGACAGAATCATGTACAGTCAAATCCATGTTACGATTCTTTATAATGAGGTTAATATTGAACATGAATTGTGAAAAAGATTATGGTCCACTGCAGAGAAGATTTGAACAATCATATTCTACATTTTGGGAAAAATTGGTTTTCCAGATTCAGTGGGATGCATGCATACTAAAGATGACAAATATCGTGGACTTGACTTCTCTGGAAAATAAAAAATTGTGACATATTTAATGGGCTCCATTTTCTGCTCTGGACTGGCTTTGAAGATGATGTCATATTCTTCGAAGAGGGACTTTCTGGTTCTGTCGGATTCGCTGTCAGCTTGGAGGCCATAGCTGGCCAACCTCAGCATCCAGAAATTTTACAGTTCTTCGAACTTTTTATTTTAGCAAGTTCAAGGGGGACGGTTACAACATTACTCTTGCTTGGTTCCTGGTCATGTTGACATCGGCGGGAACGAAATGGTTGATCGTTTAGCCAAGAACGCCACAAGAGAGAAACTGTCCAACATTATATCCCCTGCTCAACGTGAAACCCAAAATTAACGATTATGTGAGAGACCTCTGGCAGGGGGATTGGAACACACAGACGAGTAACAAACTCTTTCAGATCCGTCCAAACCTTAAGGACTTCCTCGCATCTACGTCGGGAGGTCGTAAAGAGGAAACGGTTCTGTGCCGGCTGCACACCGGGCCCTTCGTATTTTACCCATGCTTACCTTTTAAAGAGTGAAGAAGCTCCGTGGTGCATTCCATGTCATGCGCCACTCACAATGAAACATGTTCTTTTAGAGTGTTGGCACTTGCACGATGTGAAACACAAACATTTTACAGCGGAGTCCATGAAGATCCTGTTCAGGGGTGTCCCGCCAGATGTGATCCTCAAGTTTTTGAAGAGATTAACATTTTTCATCTGATTTAAGATTTTACGGGAAAAAAGATTTTTAACGAAGTTTCTGGTGCGTTTCTACACGATGTCATTTAAAGAGATGTGTGAAATTTTTTTTTCTTTTTTTTTCTTAAATGACTGGTGAGTTGATTTTAACGTGGTGACAGCCCTGATATGGCCCTTTGCGGTCGGCTGGACTATAAGCAACATTATCTTATCTTATCTTAGACACAAACATTTTACAGCGGAGTCCAGGAAGATCCTGTTCAGGGATGTCCCGCTGACGTGATCCTTGAGTTTTTGAGAGAGATTAACATTTTTCATCTGATTTAAGATTTTACGGAAGAAAGATTTTAACAACGTTTCTGGTACGTTTCTGGACGATGTTATTTACAGAGATGTGTGAAAGGTGGGTTTTTTTTTTTGACTGGTGAGTTGATTTTAACGTGGTGACAGCCTGATGTGGCCCTTTGCGGTCGGCTGGGCTATAAGCAACATTATCTTATCTTATCTTCTACACGATGTCATTAAAGAGATGTGTGAAAGTTTTTTTGTTTTTTTTAATGACTGGTGAGCTGATTTTAACGTGGTGACAGCCCTGATATAGCCCTTTGCGGTCGGCTGGGCTATAAGCAACATTATCTTATCTTACTTAGGATTGCCACAAAATAATTTGAAAGGAGTTTTTCTTCCCTTAATTAAAATGTATGGGACCGGTGATTACATTTTTTTGCACCCTCATAGAATATTTTGCAACAATATCAGTCTTATATGTATTTTTGCCTGATTACAAGTAATGTGCATTTCTGTTCTCAATTTTATTTGATATTCACATGTCTCAAACGTTGTTTATAACGAAGAAACTTAATAGAACACCAAGTGAAACGTGTTACTTTTCACGTGGTTGACTCGTCTATCTATACACCGCTAGCGGCGATGACAGATCTAGAGCAGGGCGCGCGTCTGCTCCCTGACCTTGGCAGGGGATGCTTTGGCTGGTGCTATGGTGTTCTGATTGTGTCAAAAATTCAGTTATTGAAAACTTTGATCGATCACTGCTCCTAACACAGGGGTCTATGATCGTGTTTCCCTCTCCAGACATAATCAGCATGGTTCATAGTATTCGGGCATGCAAAGCTCTGGAGGAGCCGTTTCTTAGCACCCAAATCAGTCAGGTACTTGTATGTTCTCCGCATCTCCCTTGCCAGCCTCTTTGCAGCCTCGTGCTGATCCCTGCTGACCAGGACTGATATCCCAGCAGCGTCTGAAGCTCACACATCCACATCTTGGCCATGGCCACATGCTCCTGGTGCATGACGACCGGCACCAGGCAGAACTCCAGCCAGTGAGTCAGCTGCTTGATGAGGGTCTTGGAACCCTAGGAGGACAGACAAGCAAAGGCCAAGGACTTGTTCACACTTTTCTGATCGGCTAACGTGCACTGACTCAGACTGAGCCGCAGGCCTTTGACGAACAGTTGGAAATACAGCCTGCACTGCTGAACATTTGGCTTTCCCGCTATCACAGGCCCTCTCCACCTAGACCATGACAAGCCACCAGTTTCCGAACTGGACATGGAATTCTGCAGGTATTTCTGTAACACATCCCCACACATTAAGACTAACTGCACATCAATCTTGATCAAGTCTGAAAACCGCTGCCATTGTTTCAAGACACTGTGGTAAGTTCGAACCAGCATGTCCTCATCTGCAGCACCGAAAATCCCTCTGTTCTAATCTTTTCAATCAACATGGGGTCAGGTTTCCATTGAAAGCCAAGTCTTCCAGTAAGTCCATGCATTGGGAAAAGTGGGTTGGATCACTCAGGTCATTTAATAAATCATCCAGACAAGCAGTTTGTATTTTCACAAAATCTGCACACAGCTTGTCCATAACTGAAGGGAAAGTTATGAGATCCTGTAAAAATGTGACTCCACTGAACTTATTTCTCAACTGCCTGCTGTTAGACACAGAAGCAGGGGTTCTTCTATCAACTGACAGAGTAGAGGAGGTATCATGAGGGAATTTAAAGACTTAGAGAATCGTTTTCTATCAGCAGCATCCACAGCAGGCTTTTTCCCCAAACCAACCGAGTCTGAGGAAGTCCTGGTTTCTTGAATCTCCTGTCCCAGAACAGCTGCATGGGGAGAAGCCTTCTGCCGCTTACTCTTGCCCTCAGCAGAAAGGTATTTGTCTGCAGGAGTACTGTTCTTTTCTATCTGTTCAAGAGGCTCCTTTTCGGGGACATGCCAGTTTGCCGCGTGCCAGATTGCCGAACACCCGACGCCGCCGCGCTTTTAAACGAGGAGTTTGTAGGAGGAGGAAACTAACGGGAATTATCACTCGATGAAGCTGTGTCCCAGTCTACTCCCGTCTGATCGATGATCTCATCAAAATAAAGGCCGTAGCGAAGCTATGGGGTTGATGCCGAAGGCTGAAGACACGTAAGCCCGAAGGGCTGAGAGAGTGCTCAAAAGTCGGCAATCTGGCACGCGGCAAACTGGAAATTTTCTGCATTACACAGCTTCTGATGCAAGCCACGCTTTTTTCCTCTCCTTCTGGCCTCTGGCAGAGGTTCTATCTCAATCACACTCGCCTTTGCATTCTTCTTGTTGATTTCAACCATTGTCTCTCGTGCACATTCTAATGTTCTACTGGGCAATGGTACCTCCCAACTGTTAATTCTGACAAATGAATGCTTCTGTTGATTCTCCAGTGTGGTTTTGCTCCCTGATTTATCTTCTGCTGAATAATGTTTTACCCTCCTCTGAGAGTCAGAGGAACATGGGGGCTGACTTTTACTATCATCTTCCGCTGTATGCCTTCTTTGAATGATAGATGATTCCGATGTCCCAGCTGTTAGATCCTCTCCTTCCTTAAACATACTGCTCTTGAGACATCAGTACCTTCCTTGTCTTCCAATAATACCACTGTTTCATTTTTGTCTGTTTTCTCTTCCTCAGTCTCTAGATCTGATTCCTCAGACACTGTGAAAATTTCTGGATCAACCTGTGTTGGAGCAAAGTATGGATCCTCATCTCTCTGTGTTGCCATAGAATATAAGTCGAATTCCTCCTCTTCTTCCGATGAAACAACCTCCACATCGCCCAAAGTTTCAGCTTCATAGACACCCTTGCACCCAAGGTCTGGTTCACTCTGTCCACAGGTCCTGAAGAAGAGTTGTCACCATCGCTATCACTGATAGCTAGCCACTGTTCGTCTATCAACGTGGGATGATCAAAGATATCTTGAGCCTTACCTTTATCCACTTTCATGTCTTCTTTGTTTTCCTGAAGATCTTCTGTCTGGTTGTCAATTTGTTGATGGAGTCCTCTCCTGCAGTCTGCTTATCACTTCCTTCCTGTGTTAAGTCAACCAAATCTGAACCTATATCCTGGCAAATGGGCTCAGATCGTGAACTTGAATCTGAACCTGTCCTGCTGTTCCCTGTCACCATTTCTTGCTTTGACTTTTCAGCCTCAGGAATGTCACTTTGTAATTTTTCATTCCTTGAATCAAAAGAAAACGCATTGCTTCCTGACCGCTGTCTGGTGAATTAAGGAGAGCTGCTCTTCATCACTGTCAAGCTGAGTTTGCTGCGAAAATAAAGTATTTCCAAATCATCATCAAAGTCGTCCTTCAACAATCCTCAAACCTCAGCATCCTGTTGTTCCTGACTCCACTGTTCTGGTGCTGGTTTTTGAGAACACACTTTCACTCCTTTCATTCACAGCAGTGTTTTCCCTCATGGACTGCCTTTAAACCTATGCAGTATCCGCCCCAGTCTCATCTGAATGGAGTAACAAAATACCAGTTTACACATCATCCCCTAGTCTCATCAAACCGGAAAACCTGCTTGTATCATCTGGAGTGCCAACACATACACATCATCATCACTGCTGATATCTTATACATTTCCTCAGTCACCGAGTCCTCCTTCAAGAAGCTCACTGTCATCATCAAGCTGAGTTGAAATCAAATACACATCTCATGGTCGACACTAAATCCCTCATATACATCATCAATCAAAGTGGGTTTGGGAATACTATGAATACATCCTTCTCCTTCTGTGCTACTCAGTCTCCCACTGTCTGAGGCTGCCAACAGATTCATCATCATCATCTGTGTCCAGAGCACCATCGTTGTTCACTGCGCTGGCTTATCATATCAGCAGTCCATGGACTTCATATTCCTGCTATAAATCGGGCAGATCCCGCTTGCTTTTCTTGACTATTCTGTCCTTCCGTTTCCTTGTCATCCCCTCCCCCCCCCTCCCCCCTCTGCCCCCTTTTCAACCCCCCGCCCCGTTCCTTCAGTTCACGTGTGTCCTAAACCCCAATCCTCACTCCAGTTTCCCCACCCCTCCAACCACGTAACACGCGCATCCGCCCCCCTCCCCCTCCCCCCCCCCTCTCCCCCTCAACGATTCCCTCCCGGGGGTCCCCGACTCACTTGCACACGTTTGTCAATTTCTTCGTTACAAGTCGATCGGGATGACAACACAACAACGCTACGACGACAACGACAACAGCAACAGGAAACAAACAACAACAACAACAACAACAAACCCAACAACAACAACAACAACAACAACAACAACACAAACACGTCACCATCACACTAACTACAACCAACACAGCAACAAACAACAACAGCAACAAAACGGCAACAGAAACAGAGCAACAACGAACAACACACACATACACATCAACATCACCACCACCACCACCACCACCCTCACCACCACCATTTAACTACCACAATCCACCACACCACACCACACCACCACAACCACCACCAACCACCACCAACACCAACACCACAACAAGATCATAGCTCCGGTCATTACTGAAACATCTGGTTAGATTATGTGGCCTATCAGTTTTGAAAAGTTGGTATTTGCGATCCTAGGGAAATATTAAAATGGAGGGGGGGATGGCTGGTTCCCTAAGGAAGCTTCTGATTGTAGCTCCGTCAACAGCTATGTTGACGGGAAGATTAGTTGTGTACTGTTGATGATTAGTTACAGAAAGAGTTTTTTCTTTGTATTTCATTTTTCCCGCATGAAACCTTTATCATAGGGAAAAGAATATTTTCCCGCACTAATCAAGGCTTTGAACAGGACAAATAACACACAATCAAAAACCCTGTGGAGTTTAGCTCTTTTCACTGGGGAAAAAGCTTCGCAAGCTAATGATCGATTTTCTGGAACGGTGAAACGATTTCAAGGTTGAACAGATGTTTTCCAGTGGAATTGTTGAGGGGTCACTGGTTGTTTTCACAGAGATGCTCCTGTTTTTTGGAAGTCGTGATTTGACAGGAATATTCACTGTTTTATTTCTTCTGGGGAAAGTACTTTTTTGAGTTGGTATGCTTTAGTAATAGTTCATCCTGTTCCCTCAGGACGGTGTACGTTGCTTTCTGCAGGCGTCTGCCATTCGACCCACTTGCCCGGTTTCCTGGCCTTGACCAAATCTCTGAGAGGACGTGATTGTGCCCGAACTTAGGTACAAGCTCCTGTAGAAACAACAATAAAACTAGAGATCTTCTGACTTCTGTTTTGGTTTTGGATTTTCTGAATTCATCATCTTCTCACTTTCTATTTGGTGCCATTGTGTAGCTCGACTACACAACCCTAAAAACTTACTGTTAGCCTTCATTCAGTGACACTCCCTGAGGTGACCTTCATGTCAACCCGCAGGTGAAAACTGTCTTTGAATTATTACTCGAATGTTCTCAGAAGCCGAATCTGTATGACTGTGGTTTTTGACCTCCGTTCCCAAGTAAGTTAGAAAAATAACCGAAATGTATTCCGCCAGTTTGGGCTTCGTCTGCTGCCTCACGTGCGGAATGCAAGGTTTAGACCTGGGATGTAGATTCCGATTTTTCCAAGTTTCCGGATAACCTCATGGACCTTTTTTCACACCGAGATTCGTTTCCCGATCTCGCAGCTTTCCGTACGAGTCTACCAGCTCTCTGGCGTACAAGGCTTTTGATATGCCGCGCTCTGTTCCAAATTCCCATCCTATCAAAAAGTTATCACTGACCGGTTTACGTTGAGGCTGAGTGGCTTGTGCAGCTACTGCCCTGGGGTCTTCTCAGCTATTGTTGGAACCATCTAACCCTTCCAGATGCTTTGTCATTATTCTGCTGAACGTACTGCTCTAGTACTGGCTTTGAAGCTAATCCTCCCTTTACGAAGAGGGACTTTGGTTGTCGGATTCGCTGTCAGCTTGGAGGCCATAGTGCGCTCCGAAACCTTCCAGCATCAGAACCTTTTTATTTTTTTATTTTAACTTTTTCGCAGTTGAAGGCGGACGGTTTAACATTACCTCTTGCCTTGGGTCTGGCCATGTTGGCACCGGCGGGAAGAAATGGTAGAATCCGTTTTGCCAAGAACGCCACAAGAGAGAAAATGTTCCAACACTAATATCCCTGTAGATAGTGAAACCCCAAAATTAAACAGATTATGTGAGAGGACCCTTGCAGGCGGATTGAACACACAGACGAATAACAAACTCTTTCAGATTCCGTCCAACCCGTAAGACTTTCCTCCATCTACGTCGGGTTGGTCGTTAGAGGAGAAACGGTCTGTGCCGGCTGCACACGGCATTCGTTTTTTACCCATTCTTACCTTTTAAAGAGTGAAGACGCTCCGTGGGTTTGCATTCCATGTCATGCGCCACTCACAATGAAACATGTCTTTTAGAGTGTTGGGACTGGCACGCTGTGAGAACAACATTTTACAGCGGAGTCCATGACGATCCTGTTTATTCCATGTCTTGCTCTTATCCTTTATCTTTGGCGAATATTTCAAACGCCCCAATTCCAAAACAATGCCCTGGGTGCTATACAGAAGCGAAAACATATCACATGATAACACAACACCCAAGACACAGACAGCATCTATCAACAAGACCATACACTAAAAGTACGCATTACCAACAACGATCACACAAACTTCACCGGCCCCTGCACCTCTCTCCATTTCACTTACCCAAATGCCCACCCTCACGTCTGGTCAGTTGATTTTACCGTGGTGAACTGAGCTGGGGCCTATAAGAGCAAACATTTATTTATTCTTTATATACCTTAAACCAAGACCTCCTTGCATCCGAAACCTTTACCTTGTACCGTTGTTTTTTTAAGCTGGGTCAATGGACCGTACGTAGGGCATTTTACAGGTATGTCCCGTCTTTTGGTTTTTTTTACGTCGGAACGTAGACTTTGATCACCTCTAACCAGTTCTGCAAGAGAAATGCACCTGCAGACCTGGCAAGCCATCACTACAGGAATCTCAAGCCACATTTCTTTGCTTGGCCACAAACCTGACTTCTTCCTCAGAATCCGAATCATATTCTCTTGACGTTTGGAATTTCCGTTTTGATTGCTCATCAGGCGTCGGCTTCAATGTCCGGCAGGAATTTGACAGTCCCCCTAGGAGAGCTGCCGTGTAGGAAGGGCATGGTGCCTACCCGACGGACAGTGAAGATGAACTTGCATGGGCGTCATTGCTCATACCGTCACAAAACCAGACAGCGACTGCTGTAGCGGACGCACTAAGCAGAGCCATTCATCTCTCGGCAGTGTCAGCACCTTAGATAGCGAGTGATAGGGCCACACTCCGCTCGGTCTCAGAAAAAGAAGCATTGACACGGAAATGATGGAAACAATAGATGAAAGAGCAGTTTTTTGTTTTGCTTTGGTTTGTGTGTGTATTTTTTTCTTTTCTTTATTTTTTTTTTGCTTTGCAGTCCCTAGGCAGAGGTATAAAGTGAGGGATTGACGACTGTATCTCGGCAGAGGTAAAGGGAGGGATGATACGTCTGTCATCCCTCCCCTAATTTACTCTGCCTAGATTACAGTGTGTAGCCCTCACTAATACTTGTCTAAGAAAAAGGCCTCAGGGAAATCCATGGAAAATGGATTATGTACATGTAACTATCAGAAATTCCACTAAGATATTACTGGGGACCGGGAGCCCCGTAACACCACTCTGTCAATTTGAATGCATATGGACAAGCACTTTGTTTTTGCACACTTTCTAGTTTGTGGGGTTGTTGCTTTTACCAGCAATATGTCCAGTCCAATCCATGTACGATTCTTGTTCACTGAGGTTAATCTTGAACAATGAAAAAGTACATGGTCCCACCTGAAGAGAAGATTTGAACACTCATATTCTACCATTTTGGGAAAATTGAGTTTTCCACGAATTAAGTGGAAGCTATGACATTTCTCATGATGACAAATATGGGGCCAGACTCTCTGGAAAATAAACTTGTGCCTATTTATATTCATTGTCCTAGATTATTAGCCTTGAAAGAAAAGACGATCAAATGAATTTTAGGCAACGGAAAGAGACACCAGCTGGTGACACGGTCAGTCCCATTCAATCATGCTGCTGTAGTCCTACATTTTACAACAGACCGTCAATCTCTTTGATTGCAGGAGCAACTGGAATAAGCAGTATGTTTCGTCAAATAGACGGTTCATCAAACAACCCATAAAGCTGATGAAGATGTTAATTTGTAATGTTCCCCCAGCCGACTTTTAATTCATTTTGCTGTTATTAGGTGGTGAGGAGGGTGGTGGCCCAGTGACAATGTAGACATGCACATGGCACGCACATGGCACTGCATCTGTTCTTTTCTTTTTATTGTTTTTGTTTCATGTTGATGTACATAAAGGATTGACTTCAGGTGGATTAACAGGCTGAAATGGATTACCATGTGTTGGGTTGGCCTTATATCTTATCAACATGAATTGCAAGCCACAGAAATGCTTTGAAAGACAGAGTGGCCGGGAAAGGGTTTTTTCTTGGGGGGGGGGGGTGGGGGGGGAGGTTGGTGATTTTTTTACCGATCAGTTATTGGTACCTTTGCCATTTAACCAGCACACATAGTTCTGTATGGATAGGTGTTGGTGGGGGTGTGTGCATGCATAGGGAGATGTAGGAATTCTTCCGATTGGCAGTTGTATATCGTATCTTTGATTGGTCCATCAAACAAGGTGTTGTAGTTCAGTTTCTCTGAGTATGAACATGGCGATGTTTCTAGGATCACTGCTACCAAGCGTGTATCTTTGCTGGAAGGGGATCGGATTGCATGTAGTGGGGAGGACTGAAGTCCAAATGCTGCTTTACACTATGCAAAAAGATGGTTACTTATATTTGCTTTTGAATGGTGTTCTTTTTCCAACATATGGCTTTATACGCTCATTCTGTTGACTGAGCTTGTTTTGAATGAATTCGAGGATTGGGTGATAATCGCTCGGGCCACAAGGACCATTCTTTCCCTTGAAGATGCAATTTATCAAATGGTGCGCATTTTATTGAATTGTCTGATCATTCAGTTCACTAGTGTGACTCGGTTAGTGGAAAGGTCTGTTTGATACAGGATTCGAAACTGTCTTTCAATTCTTATATTCGACTGTTCTTCAGAGCGACCACTGCCCTTGACTGTGTCTTTGACCCTCCGTTCCAAAGTAGTTGAAAACAAACCCGAATGTATTCCCGCCGTTTGGTCTTCGTATGCAGCTCACGTGCGGAATGCAGTCTGATCCTAGGAGTAGTATCCGATTTTAAGGTTGATCAACTCGTGGACCTTTTTCACACAGAGATTCGTTTTGATTTGCAGCTTTGAGACGCAAGGGTTCCCAGTCTCTGGCGTACAAGGCCTTGTATGGACTCTGTTCCCAAATTCCTCCTGTCAAAAACGTTTTTCCTGACGGTTCCAAGTTGAAGATGGAGTGGCCTGTGCAGCCTACTGCCGGGGGCTCCATTTTATGCTCTGGTATGGCCTTAGAAGATGATGTTCAAATTCATCGAGAGGGACTTTCTGGTTCCTTTCCGGATCCGCTGTCCGCTTTCGGAGGGCCTTAGCTGGCACCACTTCCGATCCGAACTTTTTGTTCTTCGAACCTTTTTTAAATATTAGCCCCAGTTAAGGCGGACGGTTACAACTTACTCTAGCTTGGGTTCTGGTCATGTTGAATCCCGGCGGGCACGGAAAAGGTTGATCCGTTTCAGCCCGCAGACGCCCAAGAGAGAAGACAGAAACTGTCCAACCATTTATCATATCCTGCTCAGACGTGTGGAAACCCCCCACATTAACGATTTTGTGAGAGACCTCTGCCGGAGGATTGGCTCACCACACCGCGCGTAACACAACTCTTTCAGATCCCGTCCAAACTTAAGGACATCCCTCCATCTATACGACGGGCGGTCCCGTCAGAGGACCAACGGTTCTTGTGCCGGCTGACCCGGCGTTCGTATTTTAACCTTGCCTTCCTATTTCCAGCAAGTGAAGAAGTCCGTGGTGACATTCCCAAGTATGCGCCCATCACCCTGAAACCTGTTCTTTTAGAGTGTTGGCACTTGCACGATGTGAACACAAACCATTGTACCGCGGAGTCATGAAGATACTGTTCAGGGGATGTCCCGCCAGATGTATCTACAGTTTTTTGATGAGAGATTAACATTTTTCATTGATTTACGAATTTACGGAAAGAAAGATTTTTAACCGAAAGTTTCTGGTGCGTTACTACCACCCCCGCATGTCCCATTTACACGAGCTGTGTGCCAGTTTTTTTTTTCTTTGTATTTTTCTTCATGATGGTGAGTGATTTTTTTAATGTGGTGACAGCCTGCTATGGGCTTTGCCGGTCGTGGGACTAACAGGCCCCAACATTATCTTATCTTATCCTTAGACAAAACATTTAAGCGGAGTCCAGGAAGATCCTGTCAGGGATGTCCCGCCCTGACGTGATCTTGAGATTTTTGAGGAAGCGCATTAACATATTCATCTGATATTTAAGATTTTACGGAGAAAGATTTTAACAACGGTTTCTGGTACGTTTCTGGACGATGTATTACAGCAGATGTGTGAAAGGTGGGTTTTTTTTTTGATGGTGCGTTGATTTTAACGTGGTGACAGCCATGATGTGGCCCTTTGCGGTCGGCTGGGCTATAAGCCACTATTATTTTTCTTATTTTACACGATGTCATTTAACGAATGTGTGAAAGTTTTTGTTTTTTTTAATGACTGGTGTAGCTGATTTTAACGTGGTGACAGCCTGCTAGCCTTTGCGGTGGTATATCAGGGCTATTCACGTGTGACCCCAAGCACTATATAGCCCTTAGGGTCGGCTGGGGTATAAGCAACTTATTCTTCTTTACTTTAGGATTGCCACAAACTTAATTTGCCCGGAGTTTTTCTTCCTTAATTAAAGTATGGGCCCCGGTGATCCATTTTTTTGCACCCTCATACGATATTTGCAAACTAACAGTCTTAATATGTTTTTAGCATGATTAAAGTAATGTGATTTTGTGATCTCAATTTTATTTGATATCTACCAAGTCTCCCCAAAACGTTGTTTACCCGGAAAAAGAAAATTAATAGAACTACAAGTGAAAAACGTGTTACTTTTCACGTGGTTGATCGTTAACTATACACGCTAGCGGCGATGAGATTAGAGCAGGCGCGCGTCCTGCTCCCTACTTGCAGGGGATGCATTGGTGGTGCTATGGTGTTTCTGATTGTGTCACAAATTCAGTGCTTGCCACCACTTTGATCGATCACCAAGTCCTAACCCACAGGGTCCTGGGAAGTGTTTCCCCTTCAGACATAATCAGATGGTTCATAGTATTATTGAGCAGAGGAAATGTTTTTACTAAAAACCGCAAGGTCATTAAATCTTACTCTACTGCCAGGGCTACTGGCGGGGGAAAAGAAGGTTTAGGCAAGTATGTATATTGTGATTGTGGGTCATTATCGCCATGCTCTCTTGTCTGTCTGTCTGTCGGTTCTCCTCCTCTCTTCTCTCTCTCTTCTCTCTTCTTCTCTCTCTTCTTTTCTCTCTTTCTCTCTTTCTCTCTTACACCACACACACACAAACACACCACACCACCTCCACACCACACCACACACACACACACACAACAACCACACAACACACACTTCTTCAACCTTGGCCAGAACAGTGGGTCAGTATTGGGCGATGAAAGGAAAAGATGACCCAGCAGACAGTATATACAATGCCTCGGAGCAGCATCCACCCTCCCAGCGGTGGTGAAGTCAGTCATTGCTGTGAGCTTGAAGGAGGTCAGGGATTCAACACAAGTCCTCTCTCTCTCTCTCTCTCTCTCTCTCTCTCTCTCTCTCTCTCTCTTCTCTCTCTCTTCTCTATCTCTCTCTCTCTCTGTCTCTGTTCTGTCTCTGTCTTTGTTCTCTGTCTCTCTGTCTCTCTTTCCATCTACAGACATTTATGAGGGGATATATTGTCGGGCCGTCTTCTGTGCACGCAACCAGACAGCCGACTAGGTGATGTCCACGCACAGTGAAACATTGTTTTAGATTGTTGGGAGACTTGCACGATGAGAGACATAAACACTTTTTAAGTTAGACTCCATGAAACCTGTTCAGAGATGTCACCCCTGACGTAGGATTTTATGGAAGAACAATTTTTAATGAAGTGTCTGGTATGCTTTAGAAGATGTATTTTGAATAGGGGTGAAGGTGGGTTTGTTGTTGTTGTTGTAAGATTGTTTGTCTGTGGTGAGAGCCTGATATGTCCCCTTTGTGTTGGTAGTTAGGGCTATCATGAACATTAACTTACCTCTGTGAGGGCAAATAAGACGGTACGGCGACAGTTGGCTGTGTCTTGAGTGGAAGTCTTCCTCTGTCGTGGCAGGGTGGTTGGGTCTGTGGGGTGTGTCGGAGTGGAGGGTGGTGTTTTTCGCCGGGTGGGCTTGCAGTCATGACCTACGGGCTGGAACACATGGGGATCAACCTTTAGGTTTTTATGAGCTGATCCTGTTGTTTAATTTTCTTGTTAGGATCAGTTATGTCCTTGGATCAATCTTTAGGAGTGTCTGCGCGTGCCTGTACCCATCGTCAACAAGCGCAGGCCTCAGGGTGGTTACAGGACTGATCTACGGCAGGTGAGACGGTGCTTCTCTGGGTCCTCCCCAGCACCTTTGGGTGTTTTCTTTTTTATGCACAAACCCTTTCAGAGATGTCACACCTGACGTACGATTTTATGGAAAAGAACTATTTAATGAAGTGTCTGTATGCTTTTAGAAGATGTAGTTTGAATAGGTGTGACAGGTTGGGTTTGTCGTGTTGTTGTTGTTGACTTGTTGTAACGTGGCTGATAGCCTGATATGCCCTTTGTGAGTCAGCTGGGCTATAAGCAACATTAAATTACCTCAACTTGTATTACTTAACATACCCGCTACCCTTGATTTGCTTGTTTTTTGCAAAAGTATTATACAGACTTTTCTCAGAACCACGAATCCTGCTATGACTGTGTTTTTGACTCAGTTTCAAAACAAATTCCGAAACCCAACGAACTGTATTTCCCGCGTTGGTTTTGGTTATGCAGCCTCAGTGCGGAATGCGGTTAGACCTGGTGGTGTCGTATCCTGATTGTTCCAAGTTTCGGCTAACCACGTGGCTCCTTCTTCACGCCAGAGGATTCGTTTTGATCTTGCAGCTTTTTCGCAAAGAGTTACAGCTCTTGGGTAACCAGGCTTGGATGCTGAGTTGTTCCAAATTTCCCATCCTATCAAAACAGTTTTTCACTGACGGTTTTCAAAGTTGAGATGGAGTGGCCTGTGCAGCCCTCACTGCCCTGGGGTCCCTTCTAGATACTGGTGGAACATATCATTCCACGATGCTTCTGTCTTTCTGCTGAAACTTCTGCTTGGTTTTGGTTTGAAGATAATCTCACGTTCTTCAAAGCGGGAGCTTTTGGTTCTGTCGGATTCGCTGTCAGTTTGGAGGCTTAGCGGCCCGCCACCTTCAGCATCAGAACTTTTACTTTTTTTTGAACATTTTAGAGTTGAGAAGGCGGACGGTTCAAAATTACTCTTGTTGGGTCCTGGTCATGTTGGCATTGGCGGGAACGAAATGGTTGTGTTTAGCAAGAACCGCCCACAAGAGAGAAACCTGTCCCCCCCCCCATATCACCCCTGCTCGTGTGCACCCACAATTAAACGATTCTGTGGTGGAGAGACTTGGCAGGAGGATTGGAACACACAGCCGAGTAACAAACTTTTTCAGATCGCGTCCAAACCTTAAGGATTTCATCACCGTCGGAGGTCGTAAAGAGAAAAGGTTCTGTTGCCGGCTTGCCACGGCCATTGTATTTTACCAAGGTTACCTTTTAAAAGATTGAAGGAAGTCCGTGGTGCCTTCCCTATCATGCGCCATCACCAAAGAAAATGTTCTCTTTAGAGTGTTGGGCACCTTGCACGATGTGGGACCCACACATATTACAGGGAGTCATGAAGATCCTTGAGTTTTTGAGAGAGATTAAAATTTTTCATCTGATTTAAGATTTTACGGAAGAAAGATTTTTAACAAAGTTTCTGGTGCGTTTCTAGACGATGTCATTTAACGAGATGTATGAAAGGTGTTTTTTTTTTTTTCATGACGGGTGAGTTGATTTTAACGTGGTGACAGCCCTGATATGGCCCTTTGCGGTCGGCTGGGCTATAAGCAACATTATCTTATCTTATCTTCCAAACTGCTTCCCGATTTCCCAAGCATCTCTCTGCAGTCTTTATTTAGTAACTTTTCAAAGCCTGTGCCCGAACATAGGCGAAGCAGTTCCAGATCAGTGGTATCCCACAACCCAGGACCCAACTACAGATAAGAGCGTGATTGTCAGGTAGTTCATGGTGGAACATTTATGGCCGCTTGATAGAGTCAGCAACAAGTCTACCACGTCTGGAATATAGGACGGATACTTCTCCGAAATCCAACACTTCGTGCAGAAGAGGCCCAAAATGACACAGGCGAAGCACGACATGAGGATATGCATCATTACCAACGGTAAAATGAATGTACATCGAGAACTTATATACCGTAGAACATAAGTATGGCGCTTGTGGGGGTTTAGTGCGACAAGGCGCTTGTGAGGTTTAGTGCGACAATAGCACAAACCATGCTACTGTGTTGAACGAAGGTTTTTTTCGACCAAGGGAAAACCTAGTTTATAGTCCAGGTCACTTGCCTCCATGTCATGTTCCACTCACAGTGAAACATGTTTTTTTTCGAATGTTGGGACTTGCACGATGTGAGACATATACACCATACTGCAGACTCCATGAAAACCCTGTTCAGAGATGTCCCACCTGATGTGATGTTTGTGTTTCTGAAAGAGATTTAACATTTTTCACCTGATGTAGGATTTTGAGGAGGAAAGATTTTTTATTGAAGTTTCTGGTGCATTTGTAGAAGGTGTATTTTAAAGAAATGCGTGAATCTTTTTGATGACTTGTGAGTTGATTTTTATCGTGGTTGACTTCAACGCGGTGACAGCCCTGATATGGCCCTTTGCTGTCGTCTGGGCTGTAAGCAACATTACCTTACCTTAAACAGCCCTGATATGGCCCTTTGCAGTCGTCTGGGCTGTAAGCAACATTACCTTACCTTAAACAGCCCTGATATGGCCCTTTGCTGTCGTCTGGGCTGTAAGCAACATTACCTTACCTTAAACAGCCCTGATATGGCCCTTTGAAAGTCGTCTGGGCTGTAAGCAACATTCGTTTCATTTTTCATTTATGTCCGTCTCTCCCGGTGGAGCATAGGCCATCAACGACTCTTCGCCATCGCACTCTGTTCTGGGCTGTTCTGGTCATTCCAGTCCAGTTTGGTCCCTTGTTGTTTCAACTCCGCCTCAGTGTCTCGTCTCCAGCTGTTTGCGAGGCCGGCCTCTCTTTTCTCTTTCCCTGCGGGTTCCAGGTCAGGGCTTGGCGTGTGGTGCTGGATGCTGGCTTCCTGAGGGTGTGTCCGATCCAGCCCCACTTCCTTCGCAGTATCTGTTTGGCCACTGGTTCCTGTCCCGCACGCTCCCACAGATCTTCGTTTCGGACCTTGTCCTGCCATCGGATTTTGTAGATGCCTGTATTGAAGCTAACTTGTAAGACTGTAATAAAGTAGGTCATTTAAAAGTAGGTCAAAGTCCTTAAAATCATATTGTTTTTATTTTTTACTTTTTTTGGGCTCCAAGTAGTTTACAAAGTTCATAACTAACAGTGATTACCCTTAGAGCAGAAAAAAATATGTAAACGTATTTTTGAAAATGAAAACAAAACATTTTGTCACTTAAAAAACAAGTAGATCAAGTATTTTGACTACTTAATGGCTTATGTTTACATGTTTTGGTATCAGATTTAACCAATTCAGCTGCTTCTAGAAGGGAAAGATGGGGTTTCAAGTACTTGATTGTCTCTATACTTATTGCCTAAGTTGACAGACTGTTGAGTTGCCTTTTTAATATCGCAAGATTTGACCTATTTAGGACTCATTTGCTATTAAAAATATACTTTGTGGTTTGTTAAATAGGTCATATAACTCTAAAGCACCATATCTTCCGATGAACATTAAAGGGAAACAGTTTGTGAATTGTCAGTGCCAATCAAATGTCATAATCACACACACACACACACACACACACACACACACACACACACACACACACACGCACACGCACACACGCACGCACGCACGCACGCACCATTTTCTTCTGAAGAAAAAAGTTTGCTTTACCTCACGTCACATTCAAATCAGCTCACATGTCCTGGTAGCATCTCCACCACAAGCGCAGAGGGCGGTACATTGCAGGTTGGCCTTCACACATTTGCAACGTCCTTTGCAGCCTTGCTTGCATCCACAGTGAACCAGTTCAAGACACGAATCCTGTGCCTGCTGAAGAGTTGTCCACACGGGATGCCACATTTGTCCCCTTTTTTCCAACCCCAGTCTGCAGGAGATGGGAGCACAGGTTGTTTTTGCTACTGACTGACCCCAGACATATCCAGCTTGGTAGATAGCACGGAGAAGATGTTGTCTAAGAGCTGCTGAAGTTGGAGGAATGTTCTCAAGGAGCCTTCCTTGCTGAGCAAACAGTTTCTTCCTAGCCTGGTCAACTTTAGGAGTGCACTCGTACGTTCATACATGAGTACAACAAACCTCTCGAAGGTTTCCAACAAAGCATCTGTCAGTGAACATGGTCTGTCCATGATGGCCAAGAAGGAGTCTGTCACTTCAGGAAAGATAGTCCATGTATTCCACGCTGTTGTCTTGCCCCTGCTGCTGAAAAAAGACACTGTGTCACATCCAGTAAAGGCATGAAATGCTGGAAGGGCCTTCGATTTTCTTGGTCCAAGCTGTCTGGCTATCTGATGACTGGGACATATTTGAAGTGTTTTCCAGTGCCCAGACCTAACCAGATTTCTTGTGCAGCAGTGACCTGGAAATTAGCTACTGCAAGGACAAGAACATCTGTGTCCGTGGTTCGTACTAAGATCTTGCCCAAACCCTCCTGCACGCAATCTGCAAGGTGAAGTAAGATCCTAGTATCAGCCTCCTCGTGTGTGCAGGCTTGCAGACGACTGTTTGTTTGTTTAGCAGGGATGCAGAGCACCTTCTCACCACAGGTAATTACCACCACCTTCCCCTGCGTGTTGCATTGACTGTTTCAATTGTTCTTTTACTGAAACAGCTATGTTTTGTTGTCATCCACCCGGAGAAAAACTGTGCCAGTTACCAGGTAGCAGTGCGGTTGGCAAAACTCTTCTCCGAAACACCACATCCCCTGTGCTGTCTTGCACCTGCCTTCAGACTGCTAGAGTTGTACACGTCAAAAACGACGTCAACTCTTGATGTCGATTCCAGATTCTTTAAGACGTATGGTACAAACATGTTGTCCACATACTCCTGGAATGTCTTACTTAGCTTGGGCGACAACATCTGGACCACTGCAGCTCCGTCAAGCAATTTTGCGTCAACTTCAGGGGAGACAGAGGGATCCACAACAGCTTTAGCATCCAGCAGACATCCAGCCTCTTCAAAAGGATCTTCCGTTTCAATGACGTCAGTAATGTTGTCAAACACATCAGGTGGAATATCAGCCATGGTTTGGGAGAAATCTTCATGTGTATCTTCCATGTCCTCGTTTGGTGCCGGAATCGTCACAGCCTTACTTCGAGTTAAAGTCACAAGTAGATCTGCTTTGGATCCTGTTCTCAGTTGACCAAATCTTGAGAGTGATGGCGGCCATGGGTGGTTTTCATGCCTAAAGAACTCTTCAAGATTTCCATTTCGGAACTGACATGCGATGTAGAGCCTCGAAAACAGAGAACAGTCATTTTTCAACATTGCCAGATTACTCTTCACACTGGACGGCAGTCTGCAAACTTGGTTTGAGAACAAGGGAATCTGTTTCTTTTGATGGGTTCAGAAAGTGGCTTAGTTCTCTTTTCAAAGCGCTCTTCGATGAATGTTGCATACTGTTCCTGACCATGTGATCTGGCTGTTCTCACAGTGTTGACAACGTCATCATTTATGATATTCTTGGTGTCAATGGCAAAGAGGTATCTGCTGTCCTCCGAAAAAGGGTTCCCCATTTCTTCAAAGCAGGAAACCAAGGCTCTCCTCTCTCTCCTCTCTCTCTCTCTCTCTCTCCTCCCTCTCTCTCTCCTCTCCTCTCTCCTCTCTCTCTCTCTCTCTCTCTCTCTCTCTCTCTCTCCTCTCTCGCTTCGCTCTCTCCGCTCTCGCTCGCTCTCTCGCTCTCTCGCTCTCTCTCTCTCTCTCTCTCTCTCTCTCCTCTCTCCTCTCTCTCTCTACCTCTCTCTCTCTCTCTCTCTCTCTCTCTCTCTCTCTCTCTGACCGAGCACTGCCAGATAGCTGTGAGGACCTGTGCCTGTGTTCAGACGACCTGCCGCCCAAAGACAGCGTGGTGGATGAAGCTGACCCCGCTGTCATGAACGCCTTTAACAAGTGGTTGTCTGCCATCACTGCACTGCCATTGGCACCAAAACCAAATGCAGCCCTGAAAACTACAGATGTATTCTGGCCAGGTGAGTCAGCACCAAGGGCTAGGCTAGCCCAGTGATTAGAACGCTAAAGGTGCCTCATCCTGTCGATGACGAGTTCACATCCTGGGGACAGCTGGTGTCACTTTAACAGTCGAGTCGTGACAAAATTGGACGACAGAAGCAGCAGAAGAAGCAGAAGAACAAGAAGAAGAAGAAGAAGAAGCAGCAGAAGAAATTCTTCTTCTTCTTCTTCTGCTCCTTCTTCTTCTTCTTCTTCTTCTTTCTTCTTCTTTTCTTCTTCTTCTTCTTCTTCTCTTCTTCTTCTTCTTCTGCTCCTTCTTCTTCTTCTTCTTCTTCTTCTTCTTCTTCTTTCTTCTCTTCTTCTTCTTCTTCTTCTGCTAGTTAAGGAGAAGTGGTCAAAGCTGTCATCCGATGCCAGGGCACAGCTCCGGGCCCGATAGCACCCACCAACTGGCTCTGGAAAAGCGGTGGAAATGCCGAATCTGGAGCTGTTTGGAAATATTTTTCAGGACTTCCGATATAATAGAAGGCATTGCAGCTGAACGAGGAGGTTTTGACTCGGGTGACCCACACACACACACACGCGCAACGCACGCAGCACGCACACGCACACGCACACTGCGCGCGCACACACACACACACACACAACACACACACACACACACACACACACACACACACACACACACACACACACACACACAACACACCACACACACACACACACACACACACACACACACACACACACACACACACACACACACACACACACACACACACACACACACACACACAGACAGAGCAGAAATGAAACCTGATCAGGAAAACCAACAGAAACTCAACATTCGACGTAACCATGGTTCATATGATGGTGCTTAGTTCTCTTTTCAAAGCGCTCTTCGATGAATGTTGCATACGTTCCTGACCATGTGATCTGGCTGTTCTCACAGTGTTGACAACGTCATCATTTATGATATTCTTGGTGTCAATGGCAAAAGAGGTATCTGCTGTCCTCCGAAAAGGGTTCCCCATTTCTTCAAAGCTGGAAATCAATGACCACTGCAGGACCAAACCACAATCAAGCTGCTGCCTGTCCTTCCTCCTTCAGCAAGAAGCAGAAACTTCTCATGTGCCTGTACATAGAAGACAAACTGTTAAAACCTCGGTTACACAGTGTGGCTAGGCTGCTTCTTTCGCCTTTTTGTACTCCATTTCACGGATTTTATGGGGTGGGATTGACGTGTATGTTGCTCCCCAACTGGAAAAAGGCAGCACTGCAGATATGGCACGCATAGGGACGTTCACCATGTGGGTTGTCTGATGGTCATACAGGCTCTTGAGGAAACGGTAACATCACTGCTTGCTTGTACAGCTGATTTCTTTCTGGTTGCCGCTCTTTTCACTGAATGTGATTCTGCAACAGAAGGTGTGAAGACTTCAGTAGATGAAGACAGTTTCAGACTCTCACTGTTAATGGTCCTGTTTTCTGTGATCTGATCACACCCATGTTCTTTTTCTCATCAGTCTGTTGATTCCCATCGCTTGGTGATGTGTCTTCCATTTCATCTTGATTCTGGCCACATTCTGCTGAAGTCATAACTGGAGGAGATGACTCCGCATAATCCTGTTGTGAAGAGAATGATTCTAATTCGGCATCTTCTGGACTACTCTCTGGATAGACTTTACTGGGAGAATTCAATGACAAGGACTTGCCTTGGGGTTCAAGGGTACACAACATTGCACTTGTATGTTCTTCCTGTCTACCCTTTGCTACAATGGCCCATGTCTTGGCATGCCTCAACTTCCAATAAAACTCACAACTCGTCCGCTTTTGCCTTGCCCCACGGGGTTTAATTTCTGGCAGGTCAAAATTTTCTAAAGATTCTTCTGATGCCCTCCTTACAGGATTTAATTTTCCCTCTGGGTCATCACTGAACATGGCTCTAGAACCTTGCTCAACCTGTTCACTGCTGACAGGCAAACCTGTGGCGTTTAATGTTTTACCGCCTAGAGCAGAGTGGGTATTTCCCCCTGACATGAGATGTGAATTGTTTCTGATGTGACTGACAGCCTTTACAGAGTCGTCTTCCTTATCCATATTTGTGGAAATAGAAGAATGATTGTCAACTCTGTATGTAGAATCACACGGCACATTCCATGCAACATGCTGCACATTAACCTCCTCCTGGTTGTCACCCAATGTTTCTTTCACACTGAACATCTGTTGCTCTGCAGATCTTCGAGGTTTCTTCACTGGACATGTCTCCCGGGCCTTCAAAACACGTTTCCTGCCCGGGCGCCCTTCCACTGACATTCTTCCCAAAATTTTTCCTTTGCTATTTTCAAGATGGCAAACAGATACTTGTAAGCCATATTCTGAGGATCCAGCACTAATCAAATGTTTATCAGCCTCTGTACGTTTGTTTTCTACATAGTCTGTCGACCGAGTTCCATCAGTACCATTCCTTCTGTTGTACTGCATTGTTGTTGCTTACAGCTAACCTCCGTACTGCATGTGTTGTTGCTTACAGCTAACCTCCGTATCTACATTGTCTTCCACCATTTGTGCACCACTATCATTCATTCCATTACTCTCAGACTGATCTACTCGAGTCTTGGCAGCTACACCTTCACGGCTTTTGTACTTCTTTAGTGGATATGTTTTCTGCATTTCACTTGGTTTCTCAGAACTTGGAACATTTGACAGACTTTTTGGGTCTGCACGATAACCAGTGCAGTCTGTTGTTCATCCCGGTCACTGTCACATGATCTCTGCTGACATGAAAACTCAGGTTGATGGCTTTGCTGCGTGGGCACCCTAAAACTTCCACTGGAATCTTTTTCTGCTGTTTCAGATTGATTCTCTTCCACATCACAGTTTCCCCAAGAATCATGTTCTTGAACTCCACATTCATGGACCTCCTCAGAACTTTGTACTTCCACAGGCTCCACAGGTAATGTGCTATGGTATCTTGCTGAACAATCAGTGAGGTAGATCTATGGTGTGGAGAACCCCTGCGGTTGACTTTTATGGTCTCTCCAGCAAGCAGTCTGACAAGCATTCTCTTTCCATATCCTTGACCAAGCTCACAGCAAGCATACACATTACCGAGATACGACACTGCCTCTTACAGCCTACAAGTCCGTTCAGTCGATTATCTCCTTAGTCGGCGCGGGCGCAGGCTCGCGGCTGCTATGTGAAAACGTTGCCGTGAGTAAACAACGACGCCCGTCGGGCCGCATTTGTTGTCATAACTTTACCTTGAACTGCTTCAGCAGTTTTTTGACGACAATTCAAATGCCTCTACACATTTTTTGGCCCTCCTTGTGTTTGTGTGCGTGTGCATGTAGGTGCGTGTGTGCACTGCATGTGTGCATGCATACGCATGTATATTTATGTATGTATAGTTGTGTGTGTGTGTGTGTGTGTGTGTGTTGTGTGTGTGTGTGTGTGTGTGTGTGTGTGTGTGTGTGTGTGTGTGTGTGTGTGTTTTGTGTGTGTGTGTGTGTGTGTGTGTGTGTGGTGTGGGGTGTTTTGTGCATGACTGTGTAAGATGGGTGAAGTGGGGTGGGGAGAGAGAGAGAGTTTGTGGCTTGTTCTAAATTTAAAAAAGACCATTTATTTGTCTCCAAATCAAACTTTAATTGTGTTGTGTCAGTTTATAAAAAACGTCCAACAATGGCATAATGAAAGGGTGGAGGTGGGGGTGGGAGGGGTAATGCAGTCCTTCTCATCCCACAAAACATAGAAAAAAAATTCTGCCATCAATACAAGATGGATTAAAACAAACTGGGTTGCATTTTCCAAACAGTCTGCAAAAATTGCAACAAATGTCTTGTTAAAATACGAGCAAAGAAGAAGCACACAATTTTCAAATACACACATCAACCCAAAGTACCCTTGCGACGAGATAGGCCTAGACATGAAACGGTCATTGATACATGTAGGCTTTCACACGAGTATGCGGGGGTGGAGGGGGGTTAGTAATCGGTGAGAAAGAAGAACTCTTGACAGTTCATTGAGGGACAGTTTCATCATTTTCTTGTTTCTTTTAAGACACTTTTGTGGAAAAGGAACTGCATATTTTCAATGTGAAATGCAGGCGAACAGACAGAAATTTTGTCGACAATAAGTTTCTCAGTGTTGCATTGCGCCAGAGGACATGAAAGAACCGTTTGGCTCATTTTCTCTTTTACAATGCCCGCAAACGGGCCTGACGTTGTCACCGATGATGATTTATCCACACTGCTGACTTTAAGCTATTTCAAGAACCTTCACGGGGCCCCCACCAACTGCGGACTTGGTACTTGCAGCCTTTTTCTTTGTCAAGGTTGAGAACTGCTTGTTCAAGTAACCATTTCATCTTGTCGACCAGAAAGAGTTCTGTCAACATACTGTTGCATGGATCGCAGAACTTCATTTTGACTTCATGGCAATGTACCCAGCGATAAGGCCAATACTTGTCCTCTACTTTTGAAGGCGCAGTCTTTTTGGGGGTGGGAGGGGCATGGCAATGCGAAACACTGACTCGTTTTTATCTTCCTCATCGTCCGCAACTTCTGTGCTGGCAGGTTCTTCTTTTTCCCCCACAGCTTTCAAAATGCGATTAATGAATCTAACAGAAGACATGGGCAAAAAATGTGGGGTTCAGAACAATGTTTTGCCTTTCTCTGAGTAGCTTTACTTTTTTGGGCCCCC